>SJYA01001606.1:694102-770369 GCA_006410615.1 Neotragus moschatus
TACCTGTTAGCAAGACTTAACTAACATTAAAAGAAAACTCTTGTGTTAACTTTCTCTTTGAGATGATCAACTGCGGTAGTGTTTTCAGGTTTCTTTAAGAGTTCTTTTGCATTGTCACAGCTTCCTGGGTACTGGCCAAGTGTAAACCTTGGGATGGGCCAATTTATAAGAACAGAAGGTTCTAGGGAATGCTTTTGTCTTCCATTGTAGCCTTAAAAGATGTTCCTAAGGCAAAAGTCCACCTTCAGTAGACAAGGTTCAGAGAGACTCATTAGTTATCAGTATCTACAACAGATGATTCTTCAAAGGCTTTGAACTATGAAAGCCATCCAACTTGAGAGCTATTGGATTAGAGCACAGTGTAGCAATGGCATAGTTTTAATTAGGACACATTCATCACAGAATCATGACATGATCATTTTGGAAGGGATTGGACAGTCACTTAGTGTAGTTTCCCCCCACTACAGGAACTCCTTCTATAAACATCTTGACAGATTTGTGAGCATTTGCACTAGTAGGACATGCCCATGGTTAAACTGGTTCAGGTGTGTGGAAGTGGTCCCCAGAAGGAGCCCAGTTATACCTCTATACTCTGTCCTGCTCTCTAGGGCCCCACCCAATTATCGTGAGTGTCCTTTAGGTATTTGATTATAGCTATCATGACTTTTCTATTTCTTCACACTGAGAAATTCTATTTTATACAAAATGTAATTTTTTAATGCAATCTTCATCTTTAGACCCTCTACCCTGCCAAATCTGCCATCCCTTTGAAAGATATGTCTGGTACAAGGTCCAGTATGGAAGACTGTTGCATCTGTGCATCTGGACCCTCCACCTACCCACCGAAGCCTAGTTGAAGAGTAGGTGAGAGTCTAGCACAGTGCCTGAAATAATTTGTTGAACTAGAATTACATATTGGATCATGATAAAGCACTTTATAGATACTGAGAATCATCTGCTTTTTCATCTGAACTGCCAGCAAGCTGTCTTCTCTAATTTATACCTGATGTTTGATTTTTTAAGACAAATAAGTTTCTTTACATTTCTACCTGCTGAATTTTATTTGAATTTGAATGTATTGGTTTCAACTCATTTGTATGCCAATCAAAATCAATTCAAATTTTTATTCATCACCTCAATTATTAACTAACCTTCCTGCTTTGGGCGATTGGAGAAGTAGTCTGAAAACTTGAAGTCCCTTTTCAAGTTGTTGATAAATTTTTTTGAATAGGCTAGATCTAGACACACAATTTTGGAAGTTTTCATCAACTAACTTGGGTTGGTTGTTCTTAATCTTGTTCATAAGAATCTTCCTGAGGCTTAGTTAAATGCCTTCTTGAAATCAAGAGATACTCTGGCATTCTGCTAATGGCTGCCTGATTGATCTGTCAAGAAAAAAAACAATAATTTGGCATACTTTCATTTATTATTACCTATAATTTGGGGTCTCCTTTGGCTACAGTGTTACCTAATACACCTTTTAAAAGAATCTGAACATCAACTATGTACATTTTCATTCTCCTGGTACTTTCTCTGTTCTTTGGGCTGTCTCAAAGTCCCTAATATTGATTCTGCACATTTGCCCCCGGATTCTTTCAATTCCCTTGGGTGTAGTTGGTCTCAACTTGCAAACTTAAATTCATTTGAAGTGACTTTATGCTGTTTTCTTACTAGCTTATGTCTTAGATGGGGTGTTGAGTCCTTTTTTAGATTCCTATTCTGTCCTTTCCAGAGAGAAGATTTTTCAAAAAAGGAATTAATAAGTATACTGCCTTCTTCTGTCACCCTTTATTATTATTATTATCCGTGGCATGCCCTGGACACTGCTCTGTAACATTCATGTTTCTCTTTTTGTTCCAAATAACCTTTTGCAACCCTTATCACTTTTTTCTTTCTTCTTACAAGCTTCAGCATTCTGGAATTTAGCCTTTCTGATACCATGTTTTACAAGTTCCCACCAACTTTTCAGCATAAGTCTGGTGAGATGAAGCTCTTCATCACTACTACATCTACAGATTGTCAATTTCATATCTAGATTTAGAAATGGATTATCTTATTTCTCCATCTGACTGGTGGTTTATAGTGTATATGCTCTCATAAGATATCATTACTGTGTTCTTACTGTTTTCTCTATTCTCTTCTATTGGATTATATTTTATGTAGATGAGTATGTTTTTAACATAATTTAATTTTATTCATCTCTATGAATTGGTATATAAGTCAGGGTTCTCCAGAGAAACAGAACCAATGGGAAATATATATATATATATACATACGGAGATTTATTATGAAGAATTTGCTCACATGGTTAGAGGTCCCACCGTCTACTGTCTGCAAGCTGGAGACCCAGGAAAACTGGTGGTACAAAACAACTTATGAACACTGGCAGAGAACACCAGGCACCCAGAAGGGCAGTCCAATCTCTTCAAAAGGAGGGGTGTGATTACTGGCTTGATTGCTCTCTCCCCTTTTGACTCTCCCTTTTCTCCCCCAGGTCACTTCTATCTCCTCCCTTCCCCTTCTCTTCTCTACTTAACTCTGTGAATCTCTGTGGGTGTTCTGGGCTGCGCAGAACACTTAGGGAACTGATAACTGGCTAGATTGGTGTCTCCCTTTTTGACTCCCCCTCTTCAACTCCTGGTCACCTCTATCTTTCTCCTTCCCTTCTCTTCTCCATGTAACTCTGTGAACCTCTCTGTATGTCCCTCATTGTGAAGAATCTTTTCACCATAAACCTAGATGTTTTATCATCTGTGCTGTATGGATGGAGAAGTCTTGAGGCTACCGTTANGTCTCCCTTTTTGACTCCCCCTCTTCAACTCCTGGTCACCTCTATCTTTCTCCTTCCCTTCTCTTCTCCATGTAACTCTGTGAACCTCTCTGTATGTCCCTCATTGTGAAGAATCTTTTCACCATAAACCTAGATGTTTTATCATCTGTGCTGTATGGATGGAGAAGTCTTGAGGCTACCGTTAGAATAAGACTGAAAGCCAGAGGCAGGAGGCTTAAATCCAAAACTTGAGAACACCAGAGAACTCCTGATTCCAGGGAACATTAATCAACAAGAGCTCATCCAAAAGCCTTCATACCTACACTGAAACCAAGCTCCACCCAAGAGCCACCAAGTTCCAGAGCAAGACATATCACGCTAATTTTCCATCAATGCAGGAACACAGCCCTGAGCCTTAAAATACAGGCTGCCCAAAGCCATACCAAGCCCACAGACACCCCAAAACTCACTACTGGACACTTCATTGCACTCTAGAGAGAAGAGATCCAACTCCACCCATCAGAACACAGACGCAAGCTTCCCTAACCAGGAAACCTTGACAAACCATTAGTCCAACCCCACCCACAGGGTGCAAGCTCCACAGTAAAGNTGATGCTGGGAAAGATTGAGGGCAGGAGGAGAAGGGGATGACAGAGGATGAGATGGTTGGATGGTATTATAGACTCAATGGACATGAGTTTGGGTAAACTCCGGGAGTTGGTGATAGACAGGGAGGCCTGGCATGCTGCGATTCATGGGGTTGCAAAGTCGGACACAACTGAGCAACTGAACTGAACTGAACTGAACTGTGCATTAAAGGACAAGATCAACAGAGTGAAAAAGCAACACACAGAATGGTAGAGAATATCTGCAAAATCACATATCCGATAAAGGATTAATATTCAGACTGCATAATAATCTGCGTGCAATGTGGGAGACCCAGGTTCAATCCCTGGGTTGGGAAGGTCCCCTGGAGAAGGAACCCCCTCCAGTATTCTTGCTGCAAAAATTTCATGGACAGAAGAATCTGGCGAGCTATAGTCCATGGGGTCGCAAGGAGCCAGACACGACTGAACGACTAACACACATGTACACTGCTGCTGCTGCTGCTAAGTCGCTTCAGTTGTGTCTGACTCTGTGCGACCCTATAGACGGTAGCCCACCAGGCTCCCCCGTCTCTGGGATTCTCCAGGCAAGAACACTGGAGTGAGTTGCCGTTTCCTTCTCCAATGCATGAAAGTGAAAAGTGAAAGTGAAGTTGCTCAGTTGTGTCTGACTCTTAGCGACCCCATGGACTGCAGCCCACAGACTGCAGACCACAGCCTCAATAGCTGTAGTGCACAGGCTTAGCTGCCCTGAGGCATGTGGGATCTTCCTAGAACAGGGACTGAACCTGTGTCTCCTGTACTAGTGGGCAGATTCTTTACCACTGAGCCACCAGGGAAGCCTGTAAATTTATTTTATAAGAACATCCTAACTCACTACTAAAATAGAACACCAATGTCATTTCCTGTAGATAGAAAATGTTTCATAAAATAACATTACAGTATTAAAAGTAAAAATGGTCTTGCCTACCACTCATGGTTATATATCCCACTTTGGAAACACTGTCATATAAGGAGCTAAGACCTGTGGGGAACACAAAAATAAATAAGATGTAATCTAGGTCTTCAGTGAGCCTTACGCCTAATAGATGAGTTAGGTATGTATAAGACATTATGTTTATTATTATGCTCCTAAAATGAACAAAAGTGCTATAGAAATTCAGAGGTAAAGATTATCCTCTGGCTTAGGGGTAGTAAGGGGAGTTAAGGTGAGATTTCTTAGGGAAGGTACATTTGAGATAAATCTTAAAAGGCAAGAAAGGGACATTTGTAAATGAAAGGAAACATGAGAAAAGGTGAGGCATTAGGAAAGTAAAGACAGTGTTTACCAAAGGGCCAGCCTAATTCATCCCATCTGAAAGGAGGAAATAGTAGGAAATAAGACATGGAGGGTCATGAAAACCCATGCCAAGCTTGCTGTATAGGCTTCCTGTCTTTCCCTCAGCTATTTTATCTTTTAGTATTCTTTATGCAGCCCCTCTTTAAGGCTTCTGGCTTTTGTGTCTTGTTTAGGAAGGCTGTCTCCATCATAATATTATAAAAACATTTTCTTAAATTTTCTTCAGTATTTCTATAAATTTTTTAAACATGTAGAATTTTAATTCCAATCTGGAATTTCAAAGCTAAATCAGTTTGAAATTTAGGTTGCATATGATATGAAATAAGATTCCAAATCTTATTTTTTTTCTATTCATATATGGTCTTTCATTTGTTCAAACAAAATGTATTAAATAGCTCATCTTTTCTTCACTGTTCTGAAATTCAATCTTTATCATATAGTCTATCCATATATGTAAGTGTATCTATTTCTGGATGCTCTGTCCTATTTCACTGATTTGACTGTTTCTGCTTTAATTAATATATGTTTATAGTTATGTTTTGATTTCTGATCATGCAAATCTCACACTCACCCTCATTATTCTTCTATTTAAAATTTTCTTGACTTTTCTTATTTATTCTCCCAGATAAGCATTTGAATCTGTTTCTTGGATAAAAAAATACAAATTGTATTAAAATATGCTTAGGATATGTTTTAAATATGTATGGTGAGACATGTAGATACAGAAATGATTGTCCTGAAGGAAGAAGCTTGTACTCAGAGGTCTCTAGAAACAGGAGGCGGGGCCATGTAGGGAAGCACCAAGGTCAGATAGAAGACAGAAGAGGGGAGAGGACAGGATGGCTCAGAGCCTTTATCAGGATTTTCATGGGAAGGCAGGGTAGATATGTTGAGTAAGCTTAGTATTGGATCGTTTGAATAATTTTGGTAGGCTCTGAACTATGGGGGTGGTGCTTAGTTTTCCAGTACCTGGCCCTGGAGTGACTTACTAGCAGGGAGAAATATTGACTTGATGTGTGAGAATGTGATAAAATAGTTGGCTGACAGTGTGGGCTCTGGATTGATTGGTTTGTCTATCAAAGGCACTCTTACAAGGGGAATCATTTTCATTTTCTAAGAATTAGCTAGCCCTGGGAGGGACAGTCTCTCCAGGATCAAGGCCCCAGATACCAGTACAGCAAGAATGCCCTCCAAAATGTGTGTATATTGTCAATACCAATTGTGATTTTGATTGGAGTTGCATTGACTTATAGAGTAATTTGATAATGAAGTGACATCATTACAACATTGAATACTTCCATCTAGGAACGTGGCATGTCTCTCCATTTATTTAGGTGTTCTTTAATGTTTTCAGTAGCATTGTATATTTTTCTTCACATAAATCTTGCCTATTTTTGTTAGGTTTGTTTTATAAATATCTTTATTATTTTTGTTATTTTTTTGCCTATGATGTCACATAGCATGAAACCCGTATAGAATCTTATTTCAATATTTAATCATTCATTTACCTTCCTATTTTTGGACTACTTACAAAGTATGGGTCAGACTATAAGATATCCACTAGGCATCCTTCTCCCTAGTGACCTACAATCTAGATCTGGGAAATTTGAGCATACCTGTGGAAGCATATCTGCACCAGGTGGTGAAGCAGATCTCAGAGGAAATGAGAATGAATGAAATTTAAAAAAAAAAATAGAAAGAGGGGGAAGCAGGAACAAAAGATGACCCAGGGAATCTGAAGTAAAGAAGATAAAAGCGTGTTGAGTTACCTGAGGGTCCAGTATGAATGTGATCAAAGTCAATGTGATTTTGTGTCTTACACTGATAGCATTCAACAGTCATAGGAGCAGGTGAGGAGAAGGTGGCTGGTGAGATTCCATAGGCCTTAGGAGTAGCATATTAGGATTAGTGAAGGAGAGGAGTCAGAATAATAGTAAGTACACTATTGAAGCTAGAGATTGCTTAGGATTTGCTCAGAAATAGCCTCACTTTCACACTTTTAAAAATGAAACTCAGAAGATAATCATTGATACTTAAGTAGCCCATATCTTCAACACTCATTGCAATCAAGACAAAGATATTGCAAAGAATATTCATGCATTCAGTTTCTATGAAAAGAAGGCTTGTGTTTGATGTTGGACCTATTATTAAGGAGTTTGTTTTTAAAATATTTACTTTCTTGGACCATACATTAATACTATTTATTTAAAGATATATGTTGTTCAAATGTGTGATGTCTTCCCAGAGTAGTCAAGTCGTTTTGATGCTGGTTGTACCAGGAAAATGCCATGAATTCCCAGATGCTTTTTTTTTAAAATACAGATGAGGTATAATGACAAAAGTAATTGAGACTTTTTGAATGTCTCATATTTTTATTATAGCTTTATATAAATTCAGCATATGAATAATGATTGAAGGTAAATTAACATTGTTAAGAAAGATATACCATAATATAAAGCATATTAACACTTATAAAAGGGACCATTTATTAAAGAAAATGCCATTATACAATAATGAGGCTAATAATTTCATATGGAAATAATACTGTATTAATTTGATGTCTTCATACTAACAGTGAACATGATATTTAAAATTTTGCTGTCACATAATTATTCTCCTACTTTATGAAATGTTATACTGTCACCTAGAAAAACCCTTCTTTGAGTATAAATCTCTGATCTTCAGTTTGAGATGGCAGACTGTAATGTGTCGAGATATTTTTAAGTGAAGAGGTGGGAAAAACTCTTGGCTGAGTCATAAAGCTGAAGATTCTTTCCTCCCTAATCTTCTACCTGGAGCTACGCTCTCTGGGATAACACTGGCCTTTAGCAAAGAACTGAAACACCTTCCTAGTTCTACAAAGCAAATTGGGTAATTGAGTGTGGTGTTAGTTTAGAAATGAAATGCCTTAAGGTTGTGAGTCATGGTCTGTATAATTGTTGCTCTAAAAAAAAAAAAAAAAAAAGCATTCAAAGAGAAAATGAGAGCTAAGGATTTAGAGACCAAAGAATTCTATTCTGGTCAGCAAAACAGTAGCATTACAACTGTATGATACAACTGTGAGTGACTATTTGATATAGGCCTTTTAACTCCCTGAGTCTTAGCTGTCTATACAGTTTCAAGAAATACGTTTAGTAAGGAAAATGAACATCTATTAAAGCAATTGATGAAAAGCGAAAAAGTTGATGCATTGGTGCATTGGAATAAAAAATGCTTCAAAGTTTACTCAATGGTGGGAACAGAATCAAAACGTAAAGCTGCCTCTTTGACTAGAGTTTGCTAACATTTCAGGAAGTAGGTTGAAATGACAGTGGGTAAGGCGAAAAAGCAGACCTATTTCTTGCCATGATACTTTACAGCTGTCACTGGCAGTGTGTTTTCTTAAACTGATATCAGCTACTATTTATACACTTACAATTTCTGGTCAGATTAGGGTGGAAGGTTGTGGTTCCCAGGTATATAAAATAGTATAATAATGTTCTATTCTTTTTGGAACAAATTTGTTACATGAAATGTCAGATGAGTCACTTTGCTCATGTCAGATGTTTGAAAGTAATGGAAAGATGCCAACGTGGAGGCCCAGTAATTCATGCACTGGCGTAATGGAGCAAATGAAATGCAAAGCTCTTGTACAGGTCCCATTTCAGCACCGAACGCTTACCTGTCAGTCAGCAGAATTGTCCCCGAATAAAAATGAACCCCATCTGAGAGGCAGGGCATTTTAATATACATCACATTCTTTGACTCTATTGCGAGGTAGAAGCTGCATGGAAAGAAGGAGAATACTGCTGAAAAAGACATTTAACAGCAACCCCTGAGCACGCTGGAAATCTTGCTCGCACTGCTGCCCACAAAAGGTTTTTGGTTTGCCCTTTCTCTCCTGAGCTATTGACAAACTGTTTAGCGTTGCTCTCCTCCTCCCCTGTATGTCTTATCTACATGGAAAGGTGGCTGATTTACCCCAGACAGTGAGAGATGTGGCCACTCAGGGATGTCGTGACCAAGTTGTGGACAGGTAACTTTATGACTATCTGGGTGCAACTGGGCATGAATTTATGGAAGTGACAATTAAAACTGTGTGTCACACAAATCGAAAGTCAGACATACCTTCATCAAAATGATATGGCCCAAAGTGACTGTCATTCTTTTGAAAAGCTTTTCATTTTGGAATCGGTTCCTGCTTTTCTATATGAGCAAGCATCTTACAGGAATGAGGTATCCTAGTTTTGTTTTTTTTTTAACCCAATTCCTTATGGTTTTTAAAAAGCAAATGGGAAGGTTAAGAATTTGTGTGCTTCAGTGACCACACACCTTGGGCTACTTGGACCCTACCTCTAGGAATCAAGATTTGTTCTACCTTTGAAATATCTGTTTTCCATTTTTGTGTTTTAAGACTAAGTGCTTATAGGAACCCAAGCAGCTATTGAAAACCAGTAATGACTAGTTCTTCTAAATGTTAATGATTGAGAATGAACTAGCAATCAGGACTCAAAAATAAAATAAAAAAGTGTGCTGTAGTAGAAACGGTGGTAATTAAATCAACTCAAGGTGCCCTATACTTATGACTGTACTAATGCTTGAAAAATTATGAGTACAGAGAAAATTTACATAAATCCTCTTTAAATGATGTAGGTGGAAAAAAAAAAGGAAAGAAAGCTGTGGTCACAGGACTGAATTTATTTTAATCCCCTGGTTCAAGTGGCCCTAGAAATAATCATACTTGTATCAATCTATATTGCATGACTTTTGTAAAATGTGAAAATAGTGTTTTTCACTAAATTGTCACTTATTATTGTTCATTTAGGGCCACTAACACAGAAAAATTTCTCAGCTACAGTGTCAAAAGAATAGGGACAATTTGATGTTTTCTTTTGATGCTGTTTGTTGATATCTAGACCACTGTAGCTTGATTGCCTAACATTAAACCTATAATAACAGTGCAATCATAGCAGTATCATCATGAATGTTGTTACAATAGAAACAACATTTACACGGCCTCAGAATGGTAATTATCAAACTTTTTGTCATGAAGCGCTTTGCTCGCATTGATCTGCCCTGGTCAGTTGTTAGCTCTTCTCATCTGAGGTGTATTGATTGTATAATCAGTAGATAGAGGCTGTGGGCAGATGAAATTCAGTGTTGTTGGGCAAATTATCGGCTGCTTGCCTGTTGACCTGGACCCTGCTGGTTGTACCTTAGATGCCGGTGGGATTATTACTCATTTCAGTGACCCTACTTTATGACAGAGCACTCTGTGTTATTATAAAAGATAAATGCCATCCTGCTTGCTGTGGTTGTGGTTGACTACACAAATGTCTGAATGCAGCTAGCCCGAAAACTGGGAAGTACAAGTTTGTTCCAGGTGATACTAAAAAGGAGAAATTTTCAAGGACTTTACCTTTTCTGTATGTGTCTCTTCATTGGAAGGTAATAATGAAAAGCCTGTGTGTGTCTAGAGGATGATAATAATGAGCACTTTATTGTGGACTAAGGGTTATGACAAGTCAATTCATATTCTGATTTTGCCTATAGGAGCAATAAGGTTTAGATTAAGCTAAGCAAATGGACTAAAAGCTCATGGTCAGTGNGAAGGTAATAATGAAAAGCCTGTGTGTGTCTAGAGGATGATAATAATGAGCACTTTATTGTGGACTAAGGGTTATGACAAGTCAATTCATATTCTGATTTTGCCTATAGGAGCAATAAGGTTTAGATTAAGCTAAGCAAATGGACTAAAAGCTCATGGTCAGTGAAAGTTGCAGAGCTCGGAATTAAGTCCGTCTCCTCTGAATATGAGTCAAGTTTGTTATATTCTATAACTCTGCCTTGTTAGGTTATGACCTGACCATTAAATATGTGTGTACTGAAATATCTAATGTTTTATCCAACTAGATTGAGGGGAAAGGCCTTAATGTTATTCTTAATGTTATTTAAATAAAGTATTGCATTGGGTAACTTTTGAGACTATTTGGGCCTTTAAGTATTTATAGCGTTCCAAAAGCCAAGGTCTAGCATGGAACTATTTTAAAAGACAAAATCATTTTATATAAAGAACAATGTGAATTTTACAGCTGATGACTATTTAAAAACTAGATATTTCCGGAGAATGTTTCACTACTGTGGCAAAATTCTCCAAGCTTATTTCTTTTGCCATTTCTTGCTTTTCTTAGTCTGATTACTCGTCACACTTTGAAGCTGTCTACCCTTTGTAACTAACTACAGCATGACATCACATCCTATTGCCGAGATCAGGCCTTTTCCACTATGTGGAAACCTATTTTGATATTCAAATTACTCCACGCATATATTTTTTAAAACCTGACAGTACTCACAATGTTCATTCTTTCTCTCTGAAAAGAAAAAAATGTAAATACAGCGTACGTTACTAACAATGCAGTGCCATGAAAATATGAACACTTTGGAACTGATAATTCCAATAGTAATCTAGATGAAAGAACAANACACCTTATCTTTGACAAAGGATGCTCATTGTATTTTAAAGGCATTCTCTCAGCAAGTAGTCTTAGAAGCAAGTACTGCAGTACCACATTCCTCTTTGGTTTTAAATTCTGCAGCTGTTGAATCATGATTAGGCAATGATTTTTCCCTTCTTGAATACTGTTTTATAGTCTTAGTTTTAAAAGACTGAATGACTGATCTCTTACCTAAACTATTACAGGAGATAATGGGTGAAATACATGAAAGTTACATGCAGAGGTGTCTTGGAGTTAATATTTTGCATTTTATATCTCTGTGAGCACCAAAGAAAACAGCTGTTTGAGTACTACTCAACAGATAATCTTACCTAAGTTGGACAAATAGCTAAAAAGTAACTCCCAGATTCTAAAATTTTAAGCCTTGCAACAGAATCCTTAATTTGTATGCATGTTCCTTTCCATTTTCTTATGACTGCTGATACACTGACTACCTGAAAAATATTTAAAGGAAAATATTTATCTTTTTCAGATTCCCCCTGCACCAAAAGCTAACCACACGTAATACTTATATAGTCATTATTTCGTGCATTATTATATTGTTAGCTCTTCGTGTCTGACATATTTTAATATTTCCTTCATTGCTTAATGCTATGCTTTGTATGTAGAAGGAACTCAAATATGGGTTGGAATGGACTAGACATTCAGTCAGCAAGTATTTATTAAGGGTTTACTATGTTTGAGCCGCACTCATCATTGTTGTACTCAGTTGTGTCCAGCTCTTTGAGACCCCATGTACCGTAGCCTGCCATGCTCCTCTGTCCATGGGATTTTGCAGGCAAGAATAGTGGACTGGGTTGCCATTTCCTCTTCCAAGGCATCTTCCCAACCCAAGGATCAAACTCTTGTCTCCTGCTGCTCCTGCATTGGCAGGCAGATTCTTTACCACTCAGTCCCCTGGGAAGCCTTTATGGATATACCATAATTAATTTATTCATTTATTTGTTTCGTGACATTTGAGGATATTTTTTCTCCCAGTTTATAGCGTTTATGAATTGTTGTTGTTCAGTCACTAAGTCGTATCTGACTCTTTGCGACCCCAAGAACTGCAGCACACTAGGCTTCGCTGTACTTCACTATCTCCCTGAATTTGCTCAAACTCATGTCCACTGAGTCAGTGATGCCATCCAACCATCTCATCCTCTGTCATCCCCTTCTCCTCTTGCTCTCAGTCTTTCCCAGCATCAGGGTCTTTTCCAGTGAGTTAGCTCTTTGCACCAGGTGGCCAAAGTATTGGAGCTTTAGCTTCAGCATCAATCCTTCCGAAGAATATTCACTGTTGATTTCCTTTAGGACTGACTGGTTTGATCTCTTTGCTGTCCAAGGGATTCTCAATAACCTCTGCCGTCACAGTCTGAAAGTGTCAATTTTTTGGCACTTGGCCTTCTTTATGATCCATCTCTCACATCCATACATGACTACTGGAAAACCACAGCTTTGATTATACAGGCCTTTGTTGGCAAAGTGATGTCTCTGCTTTTTAATACACTGTCTAGGTTTGTCATAGTTATTCTTCAAAGTAGCAAGCAAAAAGTATCTTTTAATTTTGTGGCTGCAGTCACCATCTGCAGTGATTTTGGAGCCCAAGAAAATGAAATCTGACACTGTTTCCACATTTTCCCCATTTATTTCCCATGAAGTGATATGACCAGATGCCATGATCTTAGTTTATCAACTGTTGAGTTTTAAGCCACCTTTTTCACTCTCTTCTTTCACCTTCATCAAGAAGCTCTTGTTCTTTGCTTTCTACCATAAGGGTGGTGTCATCTGCATATCTGAGGTTGTTGATATTTCTCCCGGCAATCTTGATTCCATCTTGTGATTCATCCATCCTGGCGTTTCACATGATGTACTCTGCATTTAAGTTAAATAAGCAGGGTGACAATATACAGCCTTGACTTACTCCTTTCCCAGTTTTGAACCAGTCCATTGTTCCATGTCCAGTTCTAACTGTTGCTTCTTGTCCTGCCTACAGGCTTCTCAGAAGGTGGGTAATGTGGTCTGGTATTCCCATTTCATTAAGAATATTCCACAGTTTATTGTGATCCACATAATCAAAGGCTTTAGCAGAGTCAATGAAGCAGATGTTTTTCTGGAATTCCTTTACTCTTCCTATGGTCCAGCATATGTTGGGAATTTGATCTCTGGTTCCTCTGCCTTTTCTAAATCCAACTTGTACATCTAGAAGTTCTTGGTTCACATATGGCTGAAACTTAGCTTAAAGGATTTCGAGCATAATCTTGTGACGTGAAATGAGTGCAGTTGTATAGTAATTTGAACATTCTTTGGGATTGCCTTTCTTTGGGATTGGAATGAAAAGTGACTGTTTCCAGTCCTGTGGTTACTGCTGAGTTTTCCAAATTTGCTGGCATATTGAGTGCAGCGCTTCAACAGCATCATCTTTTAAGATTTGAAATAGCTCAGCTGGAATTTCTACACTTCCACCAGCTTTGTTCATTGTAATACTTCTTAAGGTCCATTTGACTTCACACTCCAGGATGTCTGGCTCTAGATGAGTGACCACATCATCATGGTTATCTGGGTCATTAAGAGTTTTTTTGTACAGTTCTTCTGTGTATTCTTGCCACTTTTTCTTAATCTCTAAGAATAGAGATATAAACACTGGTATGTGGAGTTATGTTTTCATTACTCTGAAATGAGAATATGAGGTGGGATTGCTGTATGGATAATACAGGAAATATATATTTAACTTTCTGAGAAACTGTCCAATTGTTTTTCCAAAACGGTTTATCTTCTTCCATTGCCTCCAGCCGTGCCTTAGGGTTCCCATTGCTCTAAGTCTTGGCAGACACTTCCTATGTGGAAGTCTAGTAGTATCTCAGTATGGCCAGAATGGGAGGTGGGAAGAATCAGACTACAGTCTCCCCCTTCTTCTCCCTCTCCTTATTGATTTTCATTCCACTGGTTCTCCATGGAATAGCAATACAGACACAGACACTATGGCTGTTTCTGAGGAAGGTGAGGCATTTTGATAGGTGAGGGGTGGAAAAGAGAGCAAGCAGAAAGGGAGACCAGAAAGGGAGAGGTGTGCTGTGGAAGGAGGCTAAGATTATATAGTGAAAGTTTGGGTATTTCACTGTTGTATTATTGGACGTCAAAGGCAAAATGAAGCTGTGTTTAGTGGAGGAGGGCAAGATGTCAACATCAGGTTTATGTTTTAGATTTTTGCATTAGAAAGATGATTCTGATGAGCATGTGGTTGTTTGGATGAGTATGATTGGAATGGGAAGGGGATCTTTTTAGCTCTATGATCAACGTTAGCTTCTTTTTCTTTTCTCTATTCCTTAGA
The DNA here is from genome assembly GCA_006410615.1 of Neotragus moschatus. Classification (NCBI taxonomy): domain Eukaryota; kingdom Metazoa; phylum Chordata; class Mammalia; order Artiodactyla; family Bovidae; genus Neotragus; species Neotragus moschatus. Next base: position 708,621 of record SJYA01001606.1, read on the forward strand.
AATTTCACTAGTTCACTGACTTCAGTTATATTCCCAGCCACTTTGGTATTTTCTCTTAATGGCCTAACTTTACCTCAAACCCAGTGTATCAGAGAGGAAGACGCCCAAGGTCATCATTTCTCTTCACTTTGTTCAGCTCTGTTTCCATTTCCATCACCTTTCTTCCAGTGCTTAAGCTAGATATCGTGGAATTATCTGGACTTTTCTTTGTTGTTTTCTTTATCTAATTTTTCATGAAGCTTAATATTTTTTATTTTCTCAGAAAGTCTCTCAAATTTGCTTCTTTTTACTTCTCACTGCCACATTCTCCTCATCTTAATCTACTTTTCTGCACCAGTCTCCGAATTAGTTTTTCTTTTTCACCAAGCACTACTTTCAGTTTTTTCCATTCCTGCCAGATAAATCTGACATTTCATTTTCTTCCTGTCACTCTGTTGAAAGGAAAAGAATCTGTTCCTGGGGACACTCTAGTAGGCACTTTCAAACTTGATTTCATTTCATTCTGGGAAGTTAGTCTCATTAACCACATTTTATATAATAAGAACTAAGGCTCCCAACCGTACAACTGGACTTTGTACCTAGTTCTGTCTGAGTACAAAGTCAAAAGTCTTTCCTTTGCTCTCCTTTGCCAAAAAAACTACAGTGAGTCCCTTTGACCAACAATTTTAAGTCTCAACATTTTTGGTTCTCATAGCCCTATAACATCTTCTCCTCTCCCTCAGATCATACCCTCCCACCCTCACCCTACCCCCCAAGCTAAACTCTTATATTTTCCATTGTTCTAAAACAAGTCCTTTCTCTTCTGCAGGTCTGCTATCTCAAAGACTAAAATGCTGCACGCTGTTTAGCCCCTGTGTCTTTTCATATAACATGGGAAATGTTTTTCAAATAGCATTTCTCCCTTGAAGTTGTCTCACTTTTGTCCAGACAACATTTAGCTATCTCTTAGTCTCACACTGTCCCACACTGAGTTTGGTTCAAACAATATTAAAGGCCTCACCAATCTTTAGATTAAGGAATACATATGAGAAGAGTAAATACAGAACATGAAGAGATTTATTTCTGAAAAACAAAATTTAGTCCTGGTTTTCAGTTTGGAAAATTAATAGGAAAAAAATTTATTAGTTACAGAATTAACATTTAGAAAATTTTATTTTATAGTTAAAATTAAGAAAACACAGACTGTTATTCTTGTTCAAATTCTTGTCTGTCAAATTTCTATCTTCCTGAATAGGTTATATAGGTGGGGGCTGGTGGCCTGAGTAAGTCAGGAATTGGCTACAGCATGAAGTCTCAGTCAAAGTAGAATATTCCAAAGAGAAATAAGGAAAAGGAAAATAAACTTTTCTTCCTTTAGCTAATCAACATTGGCCCCAACAGAGCAGTTTAAATAAAAAAATGTTTGAGGAGAAAAACTTGGCTTATATATGACACCTGATTAATACTTTGTTTATACTTTGTTCTTATTGTTGGATAAGCTTACTGCCAGAAGTCTTAGAGATTCTTGCTGCTACTGCTGCTAAGTCGCTTCAGTCGTGTCCAACTCTGTGTGACCCCATAGATGGCAGCCCACCAGGCTCCTCTGTCCCTGGGATTCTCCAGGCAAGAATACTGGAGTGGGTTGCCATTTCCTTCTCCTAGAGATTCCCATATTTTTTAAATTAAGAATTTCAGACCTCTCAGCCACTGTTCCATTGGATCATAGAAAAGAAAAAGAATTCCAGAAAACATCTGCTTCATTGACTACACTAAAGCCTTCGACTCTGTGGATCACAACAAACTGTGGAAAATTCTTAAAGAGTGGGAATACCAGACCACCTTACCTGCCTCATGCAAAACCTGTATGCAGGTCAAAAAGCAACAGTTAGAACCAGACATGGAACAACGGACTGGTTCTAAATTGGGAAAGGAGTATGTGAAGGCTGTATATTGTCACCCTGCTTATTTAACTTCTATGCAGAGTAAGTGCATCATGAGAAACGCTGGGCTGGAGGAAGCACAAGCCAGAATCAAAATTACTGGGAGAAATATCAATAACCTTAGATATGTAGATGATACCACTCTTATGGCAGAAAGTGAAGAGGAGCTGAAGAGCCTCTTGATGAATGTCAAAGAGGAAAGTGAAAATCTGGCTTAAAACTCAACATTCAAAAAACTAAAATCATGGCATCTTGTCTTATCACTTCATGGCAAATAGATAGGGAAACAGTGTCAGACTTTATTTTCTTGGGCTCCAAAATCACTGCAGATGGTGACTGCAGCCATGAAATTGAAAGAGGCTTACTCCTTGGAAGAAAAGCTATGACAGACCTAGACAGATAACGGAAACTGACCATCCCTAAGGAACTTTTAGAGAGCGTCCCAAGAGTTGGGCAGGAATCTCTAGTGCACTCATATTGATATAACCCCAGACAGAATCCTTAAGAATCCCCAGACAAAGACACCACTTTATAGAGAGAAGCACAATGACAGGAAAAATCCTTGCAATTAACCATCTCTCTCTTTTCACCAAATAGAAGCTCCCCAAGGACTAGAACTATGACTAATTCATGTGTCTTGGTACTTAGAACTTTGCTTGGTAGATAGTAGGCCCTCCAAGTGGCAGAATAGTATGGTGAAGAAGAATTTAGGCTCTCCAGTAAGACAGACAAGAATTTAGATCTCTTCTTTATTAATTAGCCAGTTTGTTACCTATTATTGAATCACTTTAGGTCTCAATTTCCTTAACTGTAAAATGGATATAATTGTGCTGCCTTTCATTATAGAGTTGCTGTGAGGATTAAAAGATCCAATGGTAATAAAAGGATTTAGAAGCCTGGCACATGAATTCTCAATTTTTAAAAAGAGCCATTATTATTTTTGTTACTTAATAAAATGTTTCATTAAGCTTACCTCAGATAATTTCTTAAAGTATCCTCAATGATGTTTATATCTTACTTGAATAGTTTATAAAATATAATCTCTTTTAATGAGANAGTCACCATCTGCAGTAGTCTCACACTGTTTCCATTGTTTCCCCATCTGTTTGCCATGAAGTGATGGGACCATATCCCATGATCTTAGTTTTCTTAATGTTGAGTTTTAAGCCAACTTTTTCACTCTCCTCTTTCACTTTCATCAAGAGGCTCTTTAGTTCTTCTTCATTTTCTGCGTAAGGGTGGTGTCATCTGTGAATCTGCAGAGAAGGCATTGGCGACCCACTCCAGTACTTTTGCCTGGAAAACCCCATGGATGGAGGAGCCTGGTAGACTGCAGTCTATGGGGTCGCTAAGAATCGGACACAACTGAGCGACTTCCCTTTCACTTTGCACTTTCATGCATTGGAGAAGGAAATGGCAACCCACTCCAGTGTTCTTGCCTGGAGAATCCCAGGGATGGGGGAGCCTGGTAGACTGCCGTCTATGGGGTCGCACAGAGTCAAACACGACTGAAGTGACTTAGCAGTTAGCAGCAATAAGACTATGGATTGCACTGCTGCTCCTTAACCTATTGCCTACAAGGTAAGATGAAAGTAGTGGAGTATTTTAATTTGTAGAACATGGGGTATTACCTTGTATTTGAATAATAGCTTTCATTGAAATCATTTTCATCTCCAAATGAAAGTCAGTTATAAAGACAAGTCCTACCTATAGAAACACTGTTTCACTGATAATTTATGGATAGTGTTAAATGCTCTCTAAATTGTTAAGCAGAATGCTATCTTCTTCATGGGATCTTTCCAGCTCAAGGATTGAAACTGCGTCTCTAGTTTTGGCAGGCAGATTCTTCACCACTGAGCCACCAGGGAAGCCCAGTGATCTAAAATGGGAGATACTAAATTAAAACTAACCTAATCCCATTCATTATAAGATACTTATGGAATGCAACAATAATTTTTTGAATTAAAATTCAAGTCAGCAAGTACTTACGTTACCTATATATAAAGCATGGGCTTCCCAGGTGGTGCTAGTGATAAAGAACCCAGCTACCAATGCAGGAGACATAAGAGACTCAGGTTGGATCCCTGGGTGAGGAAGATCGCCTGCAGGGGGACATGGCAACCCACTCCAGTATTCTTGCCTGGAGAATCCCATTGACAGAGGAGCCTGGTGAGCTACAGTCCCTAGGATTTCGAAGAGTCAGGCACGACTGAAATGACTTTGCACACATGCATACATAAAGCATAGTATTCAGTTCTTTAAGTCTATAGAAGATAAACAAGATGGAGTTCCTGGAGTATCTTCATTTTAAAAAACAGTGAAAAGGCTTGTTGATTAAACCAAAGCAGCTTTAGTGTCCAGCTTTTTTAAAGGAGAAAAAATTATACCTCCTATCAGCCATACAGGTTAATTTTGATACTTTTAAAGATTCTGTGCTAGATGAAATCACTGAACAATCAATTAGTCACCACATAGAAGAGTGTGAAGCACTGAGTAGTCACTCTCTTGGCTTTGCAAAGAGCAAATTGTACCAGATCGATTTAATTTCCTTCTTCAAGAGATTGACAGTTGGTACAGACATTTAAGAAGCAGGATATGTAATTTATCTGAACTTCAGAAGGGATTTTGATTCAGTCATACCTGACATTTTAGTACTAACACCAAGGATGTGGTCCAGTCCAGACTGTATTCCTGTAGTAAAGAGCCCACCTCACTGATAAGCCACAGTTGAAAATGGTCACCAGGGGTTCAGTATTAACAATAAATCTGTTCCAAGGAAAACTCTAATACAAGTGCTTTGAAAAGTTGTTATAGTTGAAATGTAATGATCTTAAACCATTATAAAGGAACCAGTATGTACCCTATGCAGGGCAATAGGACCAAGTTCAAAACAGTGTGCTATGGGGATCATGGGCAGTACCAAAGATAGATACAAAATAGGAGCAGCTTGGCCTTAAGTATGACAAAGACAGAATTGGGAGTCAGGAGTGAAATCCAATCTATATATCCCTGAGCAATTCTGTGTTGTTACTTATAAGCAACACATAATTTCAGAGTGTGTAAAAAGGAATATGATTTGCAAGCATAAGAGTCCAGAGTCATTACTCTGTAATAGTTTTAGAGTTACAACTCTAGAGTGAGTTAGAGTTACAACTTTAAAAGAGTTACAACTTGCAGACTATTCTAATTGTATGCTGCAGGGAAACTAGAGGGCCCAGAGTAAAACATTCTAAAGGTGTAAGATGATGACTAGATGTTTCTTTGAAGTTCAGCCTAGAGAAGAGTGTGTGTGTGTGTGTGTGTGTGTGTGCACATACGCATGTGCATGCACACTTGGTTGTGTCTGACTCTTTGCCACCCCATGGACTGTAACCCACCAGGCTCCTCTGTCCATGGCATTTTTCAGGCAAAAATGCTGGGGCAAGTTGCTGTTTCCCACTCCAGGGGATCTTTTCAACCCAGGGATCAAACCCTCGTCTCTCATGTCTCCTGCACTGGCAGGCGAATTCTTTTTTTTTTTTATTTTATTTCTTTATTGAAGGATAATTGCTTTACAGAATTGTGTTGTTTTCTGTCAGACTTCAACGTGAATCAGCCATAGGTGAATTGTTTACCTCTGTACTACCTGGGAAGTCCATTGAGAAGAGAAACCACATTTCAAATTGTGCAGAGGTATTATTGCATTTCATAGTCATTTGTTGAGTGCGACTGTATGTCAGATTGTCAGGATAAGTTTATGAAGTGATTGTTTTATTTTAATTTTCACAGGGGATAATGTAAAACAAATGCACTTAAATGTAGTGAGAATTTGGTTAGATAAAGGAAGAATTATTTTACTGTTGAGGTCATTAAACACTGAAACATGTTATCAGAGAGTTTCTGAAATATTTTTTTCTTGGAATCTGTTTGAAAACAAAGGCGACAGCCTTCTGCCTAAGGTGCCATAGGTGTCCAAGGCTTTGGTTTAGTCCAGTGGTTCCAGAATCTGACAGTGTCAGGACTGCTTGGATAGAATTTTTTAGAAAACAGCCTACTGAAGTATAATTAACCTACTATAAATTACACATATTTCAATCATATAATCTGATATTTTGACTTATGTATGTACCCATAGTACTATCACCACATTCAAGATAACAAACATATTCATCATCACCAAAGGCTTTTTCATGCCCCTATGTAGTTCTTCTTCCCAACCTTCTATGGGCAACCCTTATCTACTTTCTGTCCCTAGAGATTATTAATTTGCATTGTCTAGAATTTTATGTACATGGAATCAAGCAATTTGTCCTCTTTTTCACCTGGCTTTCACTCAGTATATTTATTTTGAACTTTTTCCATGTGTAATGTGTTTCAAAAGGTCATTCCTTTTTATTGCTGAGTAGTATTCCATTGTAAGTATTCAGTTTATTTATCCATTCATTGATGGACATGGGTTCTTTTCAGTTTGGGGTTATTACAAATAAAGCTGTTTTGAACATTTATATATAAGCTTTTGATAAGACCTATTTTCTCATTTCTCTAGAATCATAGCGTTATATGGTAATATTATGTGTTTAACTTTTAAAACAACTGTCAAATTGTTTTCTATGTGGTATTTCTGTTTTACATTCCCAGCAGCCATTGTGGGAGAGTTCAGCCAACACTTGAAATGATGAGGCTCTTTGATTTTATACATCCTAATAGCTGTGTAATGGTATCACATTGTGGCTTTTATTTAAACTTCCCAAATGAGCAAAGATGTTGAGGATCTTTTCCTGTGCTGATTTGCCATCTATATGTATTTTCTTTGGCAAAGTTTTTTCTTTTTTTTCCTTACCACTTTCTAACGTGGGTATTTGTCTTCTTCTTATTGAGTTTTGAGAGTTCTTTGTTTATTATCAATACAAGTCCTTTAGCAGATAGATGATCTGCAGATGTCTTCTCCCAGTCTGTAGTTTTGCCTTTTCATGTCTCTCAAAGAGCAGAAGTTTTTGATCTTGATGAAGTCCAATTCATCCTTTTTTTTTTCCTTCTATGGATTGTCCTTTGTTCATGTCNATCAATACAAGTCCTTTAGCAGATAGATGATCTGCAGATGTCTTCTCCCAGTCTGTAGTTTTGCCTTTTCATGTCTCTCAAAGAGCAGAAGTTTTTGATCTTGATGAAGTCCAATTCATCCTTTTTTTTTTTCCTTCTATGGATTGTCCTTTGTTCATGGCTGGAACTCTTTGGCTGACCCAGTGTTACAAATGTTTTCTCCTGTGTTGTATTTTTTTTTTTATAGGTGTTCTGTTTTTGTTTTCTTTTTTAATTTATATGTTGGCTATGGTGGGTCTTCATTGCTGCACTCGGGCTTTCTCTAGTTGCGGCAAGTGGAGGCCACTCGTCATTGACCTGTGTGGACTTTTCACCACAGTAGCTTATCTCATTGTGGAGCACAGACTCTAGGCACAGAGGGCTCAGTAGTTGTGGAACCTGGGCTTAGCTGGTCCTTGACAAAGAGTATTTTCTGAGACCAGGGACTGAACTGGCGTCCCTTGCATTGCAAGGCAGGCTCTTAACCGTGGACTATCAGGGAAGCTCTCGTATGTTTTCTTATAAAAGTTTTATGGCTCAAGTTTTATAGTGGGTCTTTATCCATTTTGAGTAATTTTTTTATATGGTATGAGGTATGGATAAATGTTCTTATTTTACATATGGATGTTTGTTTTTCTAGCATTAGTTATTGAAAAAACTATTCTTTTTCTGCTGTAATGTCATTGAACCTGTGTCGAAAACAGTTGTTCATGTATGTGTAGGACTATTTCTGGGTTCTCTACTGAGTTTCATTGGTATATTTGTTAAAGGGTGTTCTGAGACCTAATTTCCAAACTGTGGAGGGAGGATTTTCTCCCCACACCACCAAGAAATGCTCAGGATACCAGCCGGGAATCCTATAACTCAGTTCAATTCTCACCCTGTATCCCCAGAAGGAGCCTCAGATCCTACAAGGAAGAAGCTCAGTTCTACTAGACCACTCTCCATTTCAGATGCCAGTTACAGGCCATGTTGTTACCTGTGCTTCTGATCAACTGGCTACAAATCAGAAGCTCCCATGACCCCTTCTTTGAGTTTGGTTCTTTTTTCTAGAGTGGCTCACAGGACTCAGGAAACCCATTTACTCACTGGGTTACTGGCTTATTACAAAAGGATACAGAGGAACGTCCAGATAGAAGAGATAGGGCAAGGTGTGTGAGAAGGGTGCAGAACTTCCACGCTCTCCAAGAATGCCATTCCACCTGAATGTCCATGAGCTCACCAACCCAGAAATTCTTCACACTGCATCTTTTTGGATTTTCATGGAGGCTTCATTATGTAGGCAGGATTGATAAAGCATCAGCTATTGGTGATTGATTTACCCTCCAGCTCCTCTTCTTCCCCAGAGGTCAAGATGTGGAACTGAAAGTTCCAGCCCTCCAATCACATGGTTGGTTACAACCGGGCCCCATCCTTAGGTGACCTGAAACTATTCTAGGAGTTACCACATTATCATAATAAATGACACTTTCATTTTTCTCACCACTTAGGAAATACTTAGGGTTTTAGAACCTCTGGTATAGTGCTAGAAACAGGAATTAAGACCAAATATATTTTCTTGTTATAAATCACAATATTATACTTGTCTTTGTATTGAAACCACAGTCTCTTATTACTGTATTATTATATTAAGTCTTAAAATCAGGTAATATCAGTTTTTCAAACTTGATCTTCTTTCTCAAAGATATTTTGGTTATTCTAGGTGTTTTGTATTTTCATACGAATTTAGAATCAGCTTGTCAACTTTTATTTGACTACCAGGATTTTGATTGAGATTGCATTGAGTCAACAGATAAATTTGGGGGTAGTAGACATCTCAACAATATTAAGTCTTCTATTAAGTCTTCTAATCCATGGACATGGTGTATTCTTCCATTAATTTAATTTTTAAGTTTCTTTCAGCAATATTTTGTGATTTTCAGTATACTAATCTTACATATCTTCTGTCAGATTTATCCCTAAGAATTTCATGTTTTTAATGGTGTTGTAAATTTTATTTTCAAATTTTAATATCTAATAGTTTGTTGCTGGTGTATAGGAATATAGTTAACTTTGTGTGTTTATCTTGTATCTTGCAATCTTACTAAACTTACTTATTAGCTCTAATGACTTTTGGGTAAAATTTTCTATGTAGACAATCACGTTGTGTGCTACAGTGACAGTTTACGTATTCCTTTCCCATCTAGATACCTTTTATTTCTTTTTCTTCCCATACTTCACTGACTGGAACCTCTAGTACAGTGTTGTGTAGAAGTGGTAACAGGATATCTTTGTTTTGTGAGGGACATTGGTTTGTAGTTTTCTCATAATATCTTTGATTTTTGTATCAGGATTTAATGTCCTTATAAAATGAGTTAGGCAATATTAAGGAGAAAGGGACGACAGAGGATGAGTTGGCTGAATGGCATCACCGACTCAATGGACATGAGTTTGGGCAAGCTCCAGGAGTTGGTGATGGACAGGGAAGCCTGGTGTGCTGCAGTCCAAGGGGTTACAAAGAGTTGGACATGACTGAGCAAATGAACTGAACTGAACTAAATATTTTTTTTTTAGTTTTGTGAAAGAATTTGAAAGAATTGGTGTTATTTTCTCCTCAGTTTTGGTGGAATTTAGCAGTGACACCATCTGGGCTTACTAAAGCTCATTCTGTGGGTGAATCCAGAAATCTCTTTGTAACAAGTTCCTTGTGTGATGCTGCAGAACCACTGATCTGATAAAACGTGATCTCTTAAAGTCCAAGCCAACCATCAGCCAAACAGCCAGGGACGTGGCAGTTCTCAAGAGGCACGTGGATCATCATCAGCCAGTGGCTTTCATCTTTGAGCTGTGCTTGCATCATCGTGGGGCTGCATCACTAAACTTTGGAACTCCCTCCCCAGAAAATCCCATGCAAATGGGTCTGTTAGGAGGTCATTCGGACAGAATTGTGAGAATTGTAAAACATCTAAAGTTCACTTGGTAATTAAAATCATTTATGTTTTATAACTGATAGAAAATTGAACATTTGCTTCAATATGCCATGAAATCAAACTTTTTAGAGAAGATTATGTTTTATAAGGAAAATGAGTAGTCCTATGGCATGCTAGTGATTAGATCTTCACTCTGTTCAAGTTTGGAATGATTAAAATCCTTTTCAATAATTGTTAATTTTTCCCTGATAAAAGTCACCTTTGAGGTTGTTTATTATGCAGTAGATTCAAGTTTGTAATTTTATCTTCTGGAAAACAGTGTTCTGTGACAAATTCCTAAGTGCATATTAATTGACTACTTGATCTATTTGTAGCGCATTTGATGAACTGTTTTCACAAATGCCATTACTGTTTTCACAAATCTCTGGCTTTCACACATACTGGTTAACTATCTTTGTGACTTAATTTTAATCCTTTGAAAGTGAAAGTGAAAGACGCTCAGTCATGTCCGACTCTTTGCAACCCCAGTGGACTATACAGTCCATGGAATTCTCCAGACCAGAATACTGGAGTGGGTAGCCTTGCCCTTCTCCAGGGGATCTTCTCAACCCAGGGATTGAACCCAGGTCTCCCACATTGCAGGCAGATTCTTTACCCACTGAGCCACCAGGGAAAGTGGTACTAATTTGTGAACAATAGCTTCCATTAANGAAGCTGAAACTCCAGTACTTTGGCCACCTCATGCGAAGAGTTGACTCATTGGAAAAGACTCTGATGCTGGGAGGGATTGGGGGCAGGAGGAAAAAGGGACAACAAAGGATGAGATGGCTGGATGGCATCACCAACTTGATGGACATGAGTTTGAGTGAACTCCAGGAGTTGGTGATGGACAGGGAGGCCTGGCATGCTGCGATTCATGGGGTCGCAAAGAGTCAGACACGACTGAGTGACTGAACTGAACTGAACTGAATACATGGTCTATCATGGAAATGCTGTAGTTTCCTAAGGTGTTCATGGTGTTTGTTTAGGCAAAACACTTTAGTATGTTAACACTCAAACTGAAAGAGGCTTTGTGATCGTTTACTATGATACCCTGAGACAACTAAGACACAGAAGAGTGGAATGAGTCATCTGAGGTCTCTCGGTCAGTGATTAAGAACTCTTGAGATACTGTTTTTTTCTTCTATGGTCACACATCTTGTTTGTCCTAGTTCCTTGATGTGAGAGTGAGTTCTTGTACAGAGTAGAGTTGTACTGAAAATGGGGTCTAGCAGCATGCTACTCAAAAGCCAATAAAGAGGGAAGGCTGACAGAAAGGAAAGTTTGCTTTATTTGAGATGCCAATAGTTGGGAGCTAGGGATTTAGAGAAGGGGGAAGACTCCTGTCCAAAGGTTAACTTCCCCCACCCCAATGACAGCCAGTGGGCAAGAGCTTTTATAGGCGGAAGGAGGGGGCTACATGGAGAAATGGCACAGTCAACTCTGTTGTCATCTTGAAATTGGTCTGACTAGAGTCGTCTTGATTGTTTTAAGAACAGTTCATCTTCAGTTCCAGGATCAGTTTGTTCCCATTTATTTGGGGCCAGTTCTCAGAATTGTGGCAGCTTATGTCTTGACTACTGTATGGTCATCATGTAATTAACTTTTCCACTAGGGTGAGTTTCAGCATCTACAAGATAGCTCACAAGATATGGCTCAGAATATTATCTCTAGCCCTGGAGAAGGAACTAAAGGTCCTTGACTTTGCTTACTGACTAAACTGTTGTTTTGTCCTGTTGCCTTTGCTCCTCTCTTTTCTCAGTTCTTTTATTCAAGTTATTTTTTGGCTAAAGACATGGTTTATCAGTAAAGAATCCGGTTGCCAATGCAGATGATGTGGGTTCAATCCCTGCATCAGGAAGATCCCCTGGAGAAGGAAGTGGCAACCCACCCCAGTATTCTTGCCTGGAAATATCCCATAAGCAGAGGACCCTGGTGGCCTATAGTCCATGGAGTCGTAAAGAGTTGGACATGACTGAGCAACTAAAACAAGCAAAAGACAGGTGGAGGACATGAGGGGAGAGGACTGTGGGTATTGTTCCGTTTCACTGTCTTGTCCTATATATTCTTATGAAATTATAACGTCAGGGACAGAAAGCAGCCACTTTTATACATTAAACTTCATTTAAAATTTTTAATAGATTCTAATTCTGTTGATTTCTGAACTGAATTCTATAGATAGATTTATAATAATCTATAGGTAAATTTTCCTTTTAATTGGAAAATTTAAAGGGAAGTAAGATAGCTCATAATCATTTGAAGAATTTGAAGCAACATTCAACTAATAGTTCACGTGAGTGTTGTTCAAGATGGACTACTTCAGAACATCATTTAAATGTTTTTGTGTTTTAGCAGTATTTGGATCTACCTTTTAAAATATAAACTCAGTTGTCTACTGTGTTCCAAAACCTAAACTTTTAAACCAGCCTCTAAAGTATTAGCCAAAAGTGATGCCCAATACTATAATAAACCATGTGTCTAAAATACCTATTTTGTTAAGTGACTTGAAAGGAAAACAGATTGTTAGGAAATTAGATAATATGTGATCATTCACAGAAACAGATTGGCTAAAAAAATTACCTCTTGAAATGACCAATATCCTTTTCCATTTAAATAACCTAAGAGATCAGCTTCTCTAGCATTTAGAGGCTTAGATTCTATGATTGTCACTCAGCGTTGGAAGAGACTATAGAGTGATGGTGTCTAAAGCCAGTCCACAGACTGGTACTGGCCTGTAACAGGCACTCTGTGTGAGCACTTTAGCCTCTCAGTAGTCAAAGGAAAAAGAGGAGGACAATGTGGTTAAGTTTGTCATAAAGCTAAATACATCTAGCTATTTATAGTTGAAATGTCATGCTTGAGATGGTAGTGATGACAGATCTTTGCTGTTATTGTTTTTATAATGTTCTTACTTAGCAGAGTTGGAGGCCTTAGACTTAAAAAAAATTAAACTATTTAGGAAATTATACAAGTCTGGGCATCATCGCCTTAAATATCATCCCATTCAATTGTCTACTCTTTGGAATGTAATGTACCTACTCTAGGATTTCAGTTATTTAATAGAAGTGGAATAAATTACTTAGAAGGTTCTTAATATGACCCTGTTCATCTCCCCAAGATTACTGTGAAAGTCTTGTCTTCAGTTATTTTCAACCATTTATTGAAGCTAATTCTAGGCAGTGATTTTTTTCCCCCTTCCATCTTCATGACTATGCTGACGCTTTCATTGAATTGCGGCCTGCTTCTATAGATTCTGAACTGTTTGTCAGTATTAGTAGCTGATAATTGTGATTTGTCACACAGCACTGCTTTACTGTTCTTATAACAGTTGTGTGGTTTAAAAAGTTATTTTGGTAGCAGTTCCTTTATCATCAGAGGGAACATTTTGCCTCAATAGGAAATTCATTCTGTGCAGACAAGCTGCAAATTCCCATGACATGGCAGGCTCATCTGTCAAAGAATATTTTTTATTCCCATTTACCTCTTTGATTACATTCAGAATGCCTCAGTAATGCTGATGAGATCATTCTACCTCTTAGAACATTTTCCTCATGTTTTCCATCATCTTCATGTAACATAAAAAGGTTTAACTCATAGGAAAATGATAGCATGTCTCTGCTTTTCTCTTTGGGAGGTTATTTTGGGTAGGTAGGTTCATATATGAATCTTTAAAAATATTTTAAAAATTAGCAGTACCTTGATTTATTTTTTAACTAAATACTAAGTTGCATGTATCATTTACATATACTGGGGGTTCTGTAAGTGAATGCCTTATACATACAGAGAAAGTTCTGTTTATTAGCAAGTCTACCTATAATGTACTGAAAGAATAGGAAATACTATGAATTATTGGTACGTTTGTTAGTGAAATGTGGTGTTTTATGTACCATAATGAGAACCAAAATAGGTAAATACTTGGCTATGTGATTTAAGAGCAGAAATATATAATTGATGCAATTAGATGCCTAATTGGCATTTTAAATGAAGTCTGTAGTTGTGCATATGTAAGTAAGTATAATTTGAAAATATTCTGAATCTTTATCCTCTATTTTCTTGGAATTACAGTGCATGTGTGCTAAGCCACTTGAGTCTTGTCCAGCTCTTTGCAGCACTGAGGACGTTAGCTCACCAAATTCCTCTGTCCATGGGATTCTTCAGGCAAGAATACTGGAGTGGGTTGCCGTGCCCTCTTCCAGGGAATTTTCCCAACCCAAGGAAGGAACCCACATCTTTTAAATCTCCTGTATTGGCAGGTGGGTTCTTTACCATTTAGCATTTACCAATAGCATTTACCAATTAGCATTACCTGAGAATCTCTTTTAAAGAGATTTTTGTTGCAAAAGTTTAAAAAACATTCACCAAAGTAAAAACAATAATATCATGATCCCAATATACATGCACCCACTTAAATAATCAAAGTATGCCAATCTTACTTCATGTCTCTACCATTTTCTCTTTACTGTATAATGTCAAGTTGAATATAATCCTTTTATCCTTAATATAAATCATTTCAATTTTAAAGTGTTTCATATATAAGTTGTATACCAATAACACATCTAAAATATTTTTTCTTGGTACCACCAAATATACAAAGAGTTCAAGTTTCCCTCCCTTGAGTTTCTCATTGTGTGGTGTGTGTGCGTGTGTGTGTGTGTGTGTGTGTGTATGAGGGAGATATGTATGTGTATTTCTACATTTTGTTTGAATCTGGATCAAATTAAAATCCACATGCTGTAATTGTATTTGGCTAATATTTTTCCTGAACTTCTTAAACTTTGTCTTCCTCCTCTTTCCTTTATTTTCTTGCCAATCATTTACAAAAGAAAATGGGTCATTTGTCCTGCAGAATTTTCTACATTTTAGATTATTCTGATTGTACCCCCTTAGGGGTGTTGCTAACAGGTGTCCCAAATTGTTAAGTTTTGGTATTTTAAGATTATCTTCCATCTTTGAAAGTAAAGCTCAAATGTCTTCGCTTCTCTACTTCATTCGAGTAAAGTGCTGTATTTATTACTTCATTCAAGTAAAGTCTAATCCTCAATCTAACTTTTTTTTGACATATTTGTCAATCTATTTGCAGATATTTTAGGAGAAAATTGCTTATAAAAAGAGTACTTTCCCACTTGTACTAAACCTCAAAAAGAGAGATTAATCAACTAAAAAATTTAGCTTATTCTTACTTGTGGATAGCGTAGAGTTGCACTGAGGTGTACAAAGGCCATTTTAAGAATTTTAGTTCTTTGCAAGTGAGTTCTAATATGGTCATAAATGCTTAATTACCAAGTGTTTGTTGACCCATTTTATTTTTGTAGACTTCAGTTCCTGAAATTACAAAATGTGTTCCGATAAACCAATTCACTTGCTTCCTAACTGTTCTAATTGAGTGTTTCTTTGCTTGCTGGGAAGGAATAGGGGAGAAAGAATTTATTTCCAGAAGGATGTATCAGAATTACCCTTAAGACTCTGAAGGCCCTCTGCTCTTCTCCGCATGTCCCTGCTGAACTGAAGAGTATGATTACAGTGAAAGCTACTGATGGAATCATCAAACATTCGTCAGTTGTGCTGGGGTGGAAAATAGGTTAGAAACCATGGTCAGCAGTCTGTTTAGGTAAGAAATTTGCAGTGCACCTAGTTGACTTTCAGTGGCATCTTACCCCAAGATGTTGAGTATCAGGAAGACAAAAATGTCAGAGGAAGTAATGGCCTCCCTTTCCCCACTAAGGAAGAAGGCTTAATTTACAGACATAGAATAGATTAAGGATGAGGAGACATTTTTGACTACAGAAATGGGTTTGTTCTTTTAGTGGGGATTTTGTTTTTACTATGGCTAGTCCGCGGGTTCCCTGACCAAGGGTCAAACCTGTGCCCCCTGCAGTGGAAGCCTGGTGTCTTAACCATTAGCCCACCAGAGAAGTTCCCTCGTGAGGAGTTTTTGAGCATCTACTTGCTGTGGCTGAGGGAGGAAAGAAAGAAAAATTTAAACTGTCTCTGTCCCCTGAGAGCTTACAGTTCTGTTGAAAAGGCACGGTCACAAAAAAACAGTTTAATAAAAATGAAAGATAATATTTAATTAAGCATTAGGATTGAAGATGAAAAAGTTTAGGAGGCAGCTGAAGCAGAGAATAAGGGCCAAAGGATTTCTGAGGAAATTTGGGGCTTCTGCTAATTGGGAGGTAGTGAGTTTATCATGTGAAGTGAAGTTGATGACCCTCTCCAAAAGCTCTTAAACTTCCTCAATATTTGTGATTCACACAAGAAAATTACCCAGATTACCAAAATCTACAGTTCCAGTGAACAAAAACTGTCAGTACCACCAAAATAATGTACCCTTTCAATTAAACTGACAAGCTATACTTGCAGCCTGTTTGCTAAAAATAAGTGAAACATCTTAAAGTAAAAATAAAGTATGAGTAGTAAGCCTCAACTGCATTCTGTTATTTAAGTGAGGGTGGAAAAAAGCAGAGTTAACCTTTCTGTGTTGGAGATTCTGTGGAGAATTGATGCAAGCTGTAGAGTTTTTTTCTCTGAAAAATAATTGTATTTGTTTACAGAATTTTGCACATATTGCAGGGATTCATGGATCTTGAAAGCTGACCCATCAACTCCAAATTTTGAAAATCCTAACATGTAAGAATAAAACAGAACTAAATTTTCTAAATCCCCTCAAGTGATAAGAAGGTTAGTGGGATTAAAGCTATAAACACCTAACAGATTGGGTCCAAGAAATATTGTAAGGTCCAGAAGAATAATCACAGTGAAAAGGGGATGAGCTTAGGGAGGGTAGTCATCCCAGGATGTTATCTGAAACTTGGTTTTCATATATATCTGAAAGCATATTCCATGTTTCAGCTGAATCCATTTAAAGAGTGTATACTAGATACATTAAGGAGAATACAGATCAATCTTGACTAAAATTAGTAGTGAAAAATGAACAAATTACAAAGTACACTATCTGTAGCAGACTTAATTAAAAAACTTAGGCTCTGAAGAATCCACAAAAGGGAGTTTAAATTATTTTCTCTACCCGTTAAGTCTGGATAACATTCAAATTAAACTGTCCTTGAAGCCTCAGTAGTACCATATATAATTTTTTAAAGCCTTTTGTTTAACTCATATGTACTCGAGTTGTGTTTGAAAACTAACAGGAAGCTGTTGTCACTACAATGATCAAAACTTGACATATCACATAAAGAAAGTTAATTCATAGGAATGATGGTTCAGTAAATAGAATAACTGATTGCTTTAACAGAATATTGTCACTTTAAGGGGCTTCTCAGGTGGCTCAGCGATAAAGAATCCACCTGCCAGTGCAGGAGATGTGAGTTCAATCCATGGATGGGAAAGATCCCCTGGAGAAGGAAACAGAAACCAACTCCAGTATTCTTGTCAGGAAAATCCCACAGACGGAGGAGCCTCAGGGGGTACAGTCCATGGGGTCACAAAGAGTCAAATATGACTGAGTGAGTACATAGACAGTGTAGCTTTAAAGAGGAATGACTATCAACATAAGCTATCAATAGTTTAAAATTTCTAGAAAAATTTCTCTGCCAATCAATAAAGGCAGCATCACATTTATCACTGTAGCTTTAGTTGTCAGGAATGATGCATTTGTTGACTGAAGTGAAGTGAAGTCGCTCAGTCATGTCCAACTCATTGCAACCCCATAGACTGTAGCCTGTCAAGCTCCTCTGTCCATGGGATTTTCCAGGCAATAGTATTGGAGTGGATTGCCATTTCCTTCTCCAGGGAATCTTCCCAACCCAGGGCTCGAACCCAGGTCTTCCACATTGTAGACAGAGGCTTTATCATCTGAGCCACCAGGGAAGTCCTTATTGACTAAAGCAGTACTTTTAAAAAGCAAAGCAGAGAAGTGATTCTCAGAAAATATTGATGGTAGAATTTTAGTAGTAGGAAGTTCTTCTTACTCTGAATAGTGTGACAGTTACAAATATATCCTTATTCTTAAGACAAAATACTTATTTAGTACTTTACTACTACTTATTCTGTAAAGGTCCATGAATAGAAAAAGACTTACTTGCAAATGTAGTGGTCCGCAAAAAAGATCATTGAGATCACTGATCAAATACAGATGAAAGATTGAGTCAAGAATTAGATTCAAAGTTAATAAAGAAACATGTTTATGCAGTCATAACAGGGCCTCAAAAGTGATTTTAAAACTCATTGAATTGATAGGTAGTAAGTGCTTTATTGACTATGCCAAAGCCTTTGACTATGTGGATCACAATACACTGTGGAAAATTCTTCAAGAGATGGGAATACCAGACCACCTGACCTGCCTCTTGAGAAATCTATATGCAGATCAGGAAGCAACAGTTAGGACTGGACATGGAACAACAGACTGGTTCCAGANCATGGGGTTGCAAAGAGTCGGACACGACTGAGTGACTAACACACACGCATACACCATGCTGCACCAGTTGTTAAAAATAACACTTAAATCACCTCAGCTATATGCAGAACACTGTATTTAACTCACCAGGGAGTAAAAAGGTGGATAAGTCACATCCCCTCTTCCCAAAGAGCTCACAGATAAATCAGTAGTAAAGGTTATAACAACAGCTGCCATTTACCCAGCACTTACTAGAAGCCCAAGAACTGTTCTAAGCATGTTTCATATGTTATCTCAACCCTCATGATATCCTTAGGAGTATATTTTCTCTCTTTTGCAGATGAGAACATTGAGGCACAAGGGAATTAAATAATTATTTCAAGGCCATACAAGCAAAAAGAAGTGAGGTCATAATACATATCAGGCAGTCCTGAAAGGGCATGGGAGGATGTGTGTAGAGTTCTAATTTGTGCCAGCATTCCAGGTATGTTCAAGACACTGGAGATACACCAAAAAACAGAACAGGCCAAACTCTGTGCTTCCATGTAGCCTATATTCTTGTGAGCAAGATAGACAGAAAATAAGCAAATAAATAAAATATAGTATATAACAGATGGTGAAAAGAGCAGGGGAGCAAAAGAAGACAGNGCAGTCCTGAAAGGGCATGGGAGGATGTGTGTAGAGTTCTAATTTGTGCCAGCATTCCAGGTATGTTCAAGACACTGGAGATACACCAAAAAACAGAACAGGCCAAACTCTGTGCTTCCATGTAGCCTATATTCTTGTGAGCAAGATAGACAGAAAATAAGCAAATAAATAAAATATAGTATATAACAGATGGTGAAAAGAGCAGGGGAGCAAAAGAAGACAGTGGATGGGATGGATGTGCTGGGGAGGCATAGCTGGTAGTTTTAAAATAGAGTGGTGAAGAATGGCTTCCGTGAAGCGACACGAGAGATTAAACATGTTAAATAGAGCCATGGGAAAAAAAATATATATATAGTATACAAAAAATAAAAACATTAGAGCTTCTAAAAAAAATAATAATGGCTTCAGTGAGCAGGCATTTGAATAAAATGCTGAAAAGCCATAAGGGAACAAGCCCTGCGACTCTCCAGAATGAAAAATTGCTCCAGGGAGAAAGAATGCCAGATGAAAACTCCCTGAGATTAAAGCCACTGGCATGTTCCTAGGCCGGCAGGGAGACCAAATGGCTGGCTGGAGTGGGACAGGGAACAGCAGGGCAGAGTGATGATGTGCAAGAAAGGGGCAAATTATTGGTGTCTGTGGATTCATACTCAAACATGATTCTGGAGAAGATGTAGAGACCAGATTATAAAGAGTCTTGCAACCCATTTCAAGGAGCTATACTTTGTCTTGATGGCAGTGGGAGCCACTGAGGACAGATCAAGCTGCCATACAGAGAATGAATTAGAGAGATGTAAGTGCAGACCGTTCAGGGATAAGGAGGAGCGGTAATCAAGGTAAGATATGATTTAGCACCTGATCTGTGACTACAGCCAGCAATGAAATGGAGAGAAGTATACAGACGGAGAGGGACTTAGAAGGAAAAGACTCATTAAAACTCTCGCTGGTTACTCTCCAGATTATTCCCAGCTTCTTTGCCTTGGATAACTGGATGTATGGTGATGTCATTCACAGAGAAGAATAAAAGTTTTGGGTGTTTTTTTTTTTACTTTTAGATGAGATGAGGAAAATGGTTTGGGCATATTGAATTTGCGAGGTAATAGACAAAGGTCTGTCTAGTCAAGGCTATGGTTTTTCCTGTGGTCATGTATGGATGTGAGAGTTGGACTGTGAAGAAAGCTGAGTGCCGAAGAATTGATGCTTTTGAACTGTGGTGTTGGAGAAGACTCTTGAGAGTCCCTTGGACTGCAAGGGGATCCAACCAGTCCATCCTAAAGGAGATCAGCCCTGGGATTTCTTTGGAAGGAATGATGCTAAAGCTGAAATTCCAGCACTTTGGCCACGTTATGTGAAGAGTTGACTCATTGGAAAAGACCCTGGTGCTGGGAGAGATTGGGGGCAGGAGCAGAAGGGGACGACAGAGGATGAGATGGCTGGATGGCATCACCGACTCGATGGACGTGAGTTTGAGTAAACTCCGGGAGTTGGTGGTGGACAGGGAGGCCTGGCGTGCTGCGATTCATGGGGTCGCAAAGAGTCAGACTCGACTGAGCAACTGAACTCAACTGAGGCAGGGTTTAGCATATAGATCAAAGACAATAGTATTGTCCACTTCAATTCTTGTTGTTTTAAAATGTTGAAATGTAGTTTTGCAAACATACCCTACCTAGGAGGCCTATTCACATGCCACTTATTTTTTAGACCTGTAAATAATTTTGTGTTTATCTGCCAAGTAGTTGCTCTCTCATGAAAGGAAGAGCTCTAGCGACTGCTTATTCCTTTGTTGTTTCTAATTCTAATATTCTATAACCCACTTTATTTTGTCATTTGATTTAGATGACTTAAAGGCTTTTCCATCACAAGCCATGTGTAAACTACTGGAAGAATCTTCAACAATATATATTTTTTGATTCACTGGGAAAGGTGATTATTTCTTGATCACAAGCAGTAATATTTCTTGTCCTCAGCTCAACCTCATTATAACTGTACATTTAAGCAAGCTAAGATAGCCTCTGAAAATGAGTCCCCTCATCCCAGGGTTCAACTGACATGAAGAATTACCTCGTTTAAGTCAGAAAACCTTAATTAGATTAGGTTGGCCTTTCTGGACTTTATGTGTTGGTACATACAGGAGTTAAAAACCTTGATCTATGCATATCACACAAATCATGAGAAAACAAACGAAAGCAGAAATGAACTCATGTTTCTGTATGCAAGCTGCTTTGATGAAGACATTTCAAATAAAAATTGGAAAACCAGAAGCACAAAACTAAGGAGATAATAGCCAATGAAGGGGAGAAGTGATTAATTCAGATCAGGAGAAAGCTGCAGAGTTCAAAGAGACTATGATGAAATTATTAGGGGCTGCTGGAGATGTAATCCATATCTCGCTGTCACATATGTCGTATGTGATAGCACTGTGAATGTCATGGGAGAAAATTAATGCCTTACAATATAAACATGTTGAAACTTTATGAAGAATACCCACACAGGAGACCGATTTGATATATATATATATATGTGTATATATATATATATATATATGTATATATATATACACACACACATTCAGAGATGGACAAGGAAATTTATCTGCTATATGGTGAAAGCAGCTGATAATCAGGAAACTCAAAGCCACATTCTAGCGAGCCTTTTATTAATATTGACCCATAATTGTGGCTCTGTAAAAGTTTTTATCTTATTCTGTTTATGGAGTGTCCTTTGTAATATGATAATGCATTTCAGTTATTATTGTTGAGATTGCAGACAAAATGCATCCTAGACATACATTCAGGAAAAGTCCCAAGCTCTGCTACTCTCTGCTTTTGGGTAAAAAAAATTAAAGAGTTCTACAATTTTCTGTTTCTTAAAAAAGAACAAATATTGATGAAATTTTAAGTTATATTGGAATGCTTTATAAAATTTATTTTATCAAAATTCTAAAAGAGTTTTAATCATCAAGATGGGAGGCTTGTGTGTGAGCTGTAAATATTGACATTTCTTTACTTTTCTCCAAAAATTTATATGGCTTCCTGGGCTCACTGAGCTGTATCTTAATTTTGAAATTACCTGGAGTTCTACCTTGTCACAATCTGACCTAGTATGTGTGGGTGAGTGAGGAAAACCACTTAAATAAAGAGAATGTTGTGACTTTAAAGAATACAATGCATTTTCCCTGTGTGAGCATTCATGATGTCTCTGCAGAAAGGGAGATGACATAGAACAAGGGATTAGTTTGTTTTGATTGAGGATTGAATAAATGTTACAGTACCAGTGCTTTGTCTGTACACAGGCAACAAATAAATAAGTACATGATCCTGAAATGCAAAAATGGGATAAAGGTGGCTTAAATGGGAAGCAAATATAGCAGAAGCATACAAATATCAAACTTTCTTCTATTCAGACATCAAGACAGTATGATATCTGAGCCATTCTTTTTATCTCATTCCTGTTTCTCCCATGCAATGCTTTATATATATATATATATATACACACACACACACACATATATATACGCTTTTAATAGTTAAACTGCTTTTAATGGACGAATTCTCTGCTTTAAGCAGCAGGTGTGTTTTTAATCTTTAATAGGTCACCTTCCCAAGTGCAAGCAGGCAAGCTGTTATTGATCAAAGAGGTTTTGTTGGGTAGCTCTCAGATTATTGAGTGACAAACTTTATTGAATTTGACTTAACAGAAGTCAGAAGACAGCTGAAGCATAAGAGCTTGCACTGCCATCAGAGTCATTTTACGACAGCCAGGGAGCAAAGCTCAGAGATAGATACTGAGCTCTTTGCTGGCCCTTGGAGATTAACTGAACAGCCTTCCTACCAATTCCCAAGCCTGTCAGCAGAACCAATTAGATTTTCAACCAGTAGACAAGAAGGGTGGCACTTGGGGACCTTTTTGCTTTAGGTCGAAGGCTTTTCAGACTGCGATGAGATGACATTGATGATGACACGTTGAGCATTGGTTGGTTTTAAGACAAGTTAAATTAGCAGTCTTGAAATGATTCCAACTGTCTCCTGACTTCTCACTGTTGCCATATTCAGTGGATCCTGTCAGGAGCAAGTTGATGACTTAATAGTCTTTCTTGAGTGGATTTGAGCACTTTGGCTGTGTGTTTATGTGTAGTTGTCATGCTTAAAATATTCATATGACGGTTTGAAATATTTATTTGAAGGCGCCTTCTGCAGAGTTCAGCAGTAAGGCTCTCAGGGTTTCTCCCTACTTTTCTACTTTTTATTTTATTTTATTTTTTGCTTCTCTAAGCAGTTATTTTGTATAACTACCTTTTATTCTATTTCATATATAATTGATGACAATGTTTCATGTAGTTATTGATTACTTCATTTAGGATAAAGTTAAAGAGCTTTTCTGACATCCCGCTTCTCTCCCAGACTACCGCATATTCAGATCTGCTTACTTCTCATAATAGTTTGGGAACCATGGGGATTAGGAAGGACATCGTTGGTTTTACTCCATGACCTTTTATCCAAGAAACTGAGACAGCTTTGAATGGAAGGGATATAAACACAAGGATGGAAACATGGATGTAATAAAAAATGCAGTTAATCTTGTCTTAAATGACAGAGGCAGGATATCTTTGAGAAGCTTCATTTTTGACCTTGGAAAAGTTTTTCAGGATACTTGTTTGAAGTATTGCAAATATCATTGCTCAAGTCTGCATCTGCACATACTGAAGAGCCGTAACCTCTGCTAACCTCAGAAAACTATTATGGGTGTGCTTCTACATTATATAGATAATTGAGATTTCTGATTTAAAGTTTTCAATAGTTAACAGAGCTATGTGGCACATAACTCAATTACAATCATTTGCAACTTGTACCTAACTCTTACATTTTTATAAAGGAGAATGATTGTTGCTGATTATATTTGTGAAGATATATTCATATGCATCTGTAGACGTGTACAGAATTCATATTTGTCACAGTTCTGTAATTTTTATAGTACATTACAGTGTTATTGCTTGGTAATTGTTGACCCCTCGAAAGGGATGAAAGTGAAAGTATTATACATGTATAAATGATTTGGGGCTACTAGAGAGTACTCCTTTGCTGAGTGAGACTTAAAATTTATACCTAGGCCCCCTCAAAAAAAATAATAATAATAAAAGGGACTTCCCTGGCAGTCCAGTGGTTAAGACTCTGTGTTTCCACAGTAGGCAGTACATGTTCCATTCTCGGACAACTAAGGTCCTTATGCCACGTGGCACAGCCAAAAAAAAATCTGGAGCTAGCATCTTGGTGACCTACAGTAGTAAAGTCCTTTCTGTAGAACTTTGATTTACAAACAGAGCATCTTTGGTGTACGTACTTAACAGTGGATTTGGAAATCTGACCCAATGGTTTAGTGGGTATGCTTTGCTCTGGATGGCAATTAGAATGTGTGGGAAATAAATATTTCAATATCAGATCGTGTTTTCAAGTGGATTCTTCTTGCTACTTCTTAAGATAGCCCTGTTTGGTCAGAGCCCCAGGTAATCACGCAATCCCAACAAGCGATATTCCATGGCCAGTTTTGCCCATCAGAACCCCCATTCATGTATTCTCCTGTATTATTTTGAAGTAAAACCAAGATAAGCATAAAGTTTCACCTATAAATATTTCAGTATCTAACTAGAAAACTACAGTACCGTTAATATATCTGAAAAGGTGTGTACTCAATTGCTCAGTCACGTATGACTCTTTGCAACCCCATGGACTGTAGCTTGCCAGGCTCCTCTGTTCCATGGGATTTCACAGACAAGAATACTGGAGTGGGTTACCATTTCCTCCTCCAGGGGACCTTCCTGACCCAGGAATCCAACCTGCATCTCTTACATCTTCTGCATTGGCTGTGTTGTACTTAGTTGCTCAGTCGTGTCTGACTCTTTGTGACCCTATGGACTGTACTCTTTAGGCTCCTCTGTCCATAGGGATTCTCCAGGCGAGAATATTGGAGTAGGTTGCCATGCCCTCCTCCCGGGGATCTTCCCAACCCAGGGATTGAACCCAGGTCTCCCACATTGCAGATGGATTCTTTACCAGCTAAACTACCAGGGAAGCCCTGCATTGGCAGGTGGATTCTTTACCACTGAGCCACATCTGAAAAGATTCCTTAATCTTTTAAGCAATAATGCCATAGTACCATCAATAATAGAGTCACATATTGTTGTTATTCAGAATCATCAGTGGTTACCATGTTGATACACAGCTTTCCTTTTTTCTAAACACACACATTTCCCTCCTTAAAGCTATTTTTACATTGTTCTTTGATGCTTATTTTTGACTCCTCCTCCGGCCCAGCCAAGCACTCTCATCAGCACCTTTAAAATTCTCACCTCTTGACCCTCTCTTGTGCTTACTCATCCAATCACCACCTGCCTAATAAAGCTAACAATTGGTTTTCTCTGCTTCTGAACTGCTAAATGCTGCTGAAGAAAAATGCATAAATGTTGATGACACCATTACATTTATGATTTCCAGCCTCAAGTGACCCCTTGGTACCACCCGGTGATCAGTTTTCTGATTCCCTACCAGAACTATTTCAAATACATTCTTCTTTCCTCAATTCCCCAAACTTGTCTCTAGCCAGTATTATTAGATATAACAGATGAGTTAGATTTCTGGTTCCCTAAGAGAGGAAAATAGTCATAAGTTATATCAAATTTTGTTTCTTCTTCCTAATTTAAATGTATCTTTATTAATCTTTAATTTCTACCCTCTGTCTCAAAATAAAGAGTTTCCTTCTAACAAGGTTAATATTTAAGACCACAGAGTCTGAAGCCGGATTGCCTGGTTTAAAATTAAGGCTTCACCTTCTCTTGACTGTGTGTCAGTGGACAAGTTTTTCAACTCCTCTGTGATTCAGGTTTCTCATCTGTAAAATGAGAATTCTAGTAGTTCTTGCCTGTAGGGTTGCAAAGATTAAGTGACTTACTATATGTAAAGTTCTACAAACAGAGGCTGGTGCAGAAGGTATCATAATATATGTAGTAGTAGTTGTCATTGTTATCTTTTCCAGATTCTACCTACGTTCTTGGTTATGATAAGCAGTGTGAGGAACAGGAGGAAGCTTCTTTACATAGGTTGATGTAGGAAGGCCTCAGTGAGGAAGTGATGCTTGATCTGAGATCTAAGGATGAGAATAATCTGCTAAGCTACGTCACTTCAGTCGTGTCCGACTCTGTGCGACGCCATAGATGGCAGCCCACCAGGCTCCCCCGTCCCTAGGATTCCCCAGGCAAGAATAATCTAGTGAAGTGAAAAACTGGGAGAACACACTCTAAACTGGTGTAAAGACCCTGAAAGGAGATTGTTTGGTCTTTTGAAGAATGAAAGGAAACTAGTTAAGGCTGATATGTAGCAAGAAGGGAGAGAATGCCCAAAATGTAGTTTGCGAGGTAGCTGGAATCAGCATCATATAGGTGCCTCGTAGGCTACCTTAAAAGGTGTGTATTTTATTCTAAGTGCAATGGCAGGCCATTGGAGTGTTTTAACCAGAGAAACAACATAACCTAATTTATATTTTTGAAGATTACTCTTTTTGTTTCATGGACAATAGATTGTAAGAAGGGCAAGAATGGAATGGGAAAATGTTGTTAAAAGATTGTTACATAGTTTAATTGAGAGATGGTAGTGATTTGGATTGTGGTGGTGGCAGTAGTAATGACATGAAATAAGGTGAATTCTAGATATAATTTGGGAATTCAAATGGGGACAAGGTGATGGATTGGTTGAGGGGGGAGGATGGTGAAGGAAAGATAAGAATCAAATATGACTTTTAAGTCATCAACTTGAACGATACGGTGGATGGTGGGTTATTTATATAAATCATTCTCTAGCAGAGTCCATAATCTCTAGCAGGCAAAAGTAAAAATATGTATAATTCAAGATAAACTACAAAGTTATTCATTTTGGTTTCAAAAAGGCTGTGTTTTCTCATTCCATCTAGTATGTTAGATGACAAGGAAAACTTCCACTT
Organism: Neotragus moschatus; assembly: GCA_006410615.1. Classification (NCBI taxonomy): domain Eukaryota; kingdom Metazoa; phylum Chordata; class Mammalia; order Artiodactyla; family Bovidae; genus Neotragus; species Neotragus moschatus. The sequence continues at coordinate 735,530 of SJYA01001606.1, forward strand.
ATTTATGTGGAATTCAGCCTTTCAAAATTTTGGAGTGGTATTCCATTGTATGAGTATATCTACAATCTGTTCATTCACCTACCTGTTTTCATTATTCTTGGATAATACCTACAAGTGAAATGGCCGGGTCAATATGATATGTATGGTATATGTTTGAATCTTTAAGAAACTGACAAACTGCTTTACAAAGTGGTTGTACCATTTTCATTCCAACCAGCAATGCATGAATTTCAGTTGCTTCACATCCTCACCAATACTTGGTATAATCACTCTTTTAAATTTTACCCATTGTAGTTGCTTTGTAATGTTATCTCATCATGATTTTAATTTGCATTTCCTTGATGATTACTGATGTTGATAACTTTCCATGTGTTTGTATATCTTCTTTTGTGGAGTGTAAAGATTCTGTTTAAACTTTTTGTGTCATTTCTAATTGAATTACATACCTTCTTTTTATCTTCTTTTATATAAGAGTTCCTTATATAACCTGGAAACAAGTCTGTGATACATGAACTACAAATATGTTCCACCCTGGAGCTTTTCTTTATAGTGATTTTGGAGGAACAAAAGTTTTAAATTTTGATGAAGTCTAAGTTATCTCTTTTTTTTTTCCCTTTTTTTTGGCTAGTGCCTTTTGTGTCCTAACAAATCTTTCCTCACACAACCATCATCAAGCTTATTCTCCTCTGTTTGTGTCTAGAAGTTTAAGATGTTGGCTTTTCTACTTAGGAATGTTATAGATTTGGGATTTTATTTTTAATATGATGTGATATAAGGGTCAGAGTTCATTTTTTCATAGTGATATTGAATTGTTATGGCATTATTTGCTGAAAGGACTATCCTTTTGCCCCATTGAATTACCTTTGCATCTTTGTTGGAAATCAATTGACTGTAAGTGTTCAGATGTCTTCCTGGATTCTCCTTTGTTCCATTGACCTGTATGTCTATCCTATGACAGTATCACACTGTCTTAACTATTATTTTGGAATCAGATTATATAAATCATCTAATTTTATTTTCTTTTTACTAAAATGGTTTTGGATATCCCGAGCTCTTTGAATTTCATATAAATATTAGAATCAGCTTGGCAGTCTCTATCCCATAAAAGTCTATTGCTATTTTAATTGGAATTACATTGAATCCACACATAAATTTGGAGAGACCTGACATAGTAAGTCTTTCTACCCATAATCATAATTTATCACTCCATTTGTTTAATTCTTCTTTAATTCCCATCAGTATTATTTTATTATTTTTGGTAAACATGTCTTGATAGTTTTTAGTAAACAGATCTTGTTCATCCACTCTAGTGTACATACTAACTGCTATTACTTATGCTTTTTAATAAATTGCTTTGTTAATGGCCTTGTAGTTTTTATTTCATTTTCCAATTGTTTATTGCTAACTTATAGAAATGTAATTGATTTTGTGTATATTGCCCTTGTATGACATTGCTAAGTTCACTTATTCTAATAACTTTTTTTAAGATTTCATAGGAGTCTTAAATTTATAAAATTATATATTTTATGAATAGAGATGGTTTTACTTCATGCTTTTTAGTTTAAATGCCTTGGTTTCCTTTTCTTGCTTTATTGTGCTGGCTAGGACCTCTAGTGCAACACTGAATAAAAGTGTTGATAAAGATATTGTGTCTTAGGGGAAAACATTTAGTCTCACCATTAACTACGATCTTAAGTATAGGGTTTTTGTGTCAATGTCCTTTATCAACAGAGGAAGTCTTCTTCTGTTTCTAATTTGTTGAGAAATTTTGTCATGAGCACATTGAACTGTGTCAAACTACCTTCCTGTATTTTTTGAGACAGTTATATAGTTATCTTCTTTGTTTTGTTAATATGTTAAATTATACTTGATTTCATAGTATTAGTCCAACCTTTCATTCCTGTGGTAAACCCCATTTTGTCATAATATTGTATTATTTTCAGTTACTACTGAATTTGATTTGCTATTATTTTACTAAGGATTATGTCCTCTATGTTCATGGTGGTCATAATTGTTTATATTTTTCTTGAAGTTTTATTGTAATTTATTTGTCTGGTTTTGATGTCAGGGTATTGCTAAATTCATAAAATGAATTGGCAAGTGTTCCTTCCTCTTCTGAAATTTATATAAGATTGATAGTAATTCTTTCCTTAGTGCTTGATAAAATTAAACAGTGGAGTCATCTGGCCTAGAATATTTGTGGAAGTTTTATTTGCAGATTCAGTTAAATAGACAAGGGGCTTCTGATTTTTTATTTCTTCTTTTGTCAATTTTGACAATTGTGTCTTTCAAGGAATTTTTTCATTTCATGGTTTTTTCTCCAAATTTCCTTATTTATTCTATCCCCTAATGACTCTTTTAATGTCTACAAGATCTGTAGCTATATCTCCTATTTTATTCCCAACATTTGTATTTCATTTCTTTCTTTTTTTTTCCTTGAGCAGTCCACCTAGAGGTTTATCCATTTTACTGATCTTTTGAAAGTACTGGCTTTTAACGTCATCGATTTTCTCTATTGTTTATCTCTTTTCTGTTTCGTTTCTTTCTCTTTTTATCTTTTCTAATTTACTTATTTCTAATTAGTTTGGTTTTAATGTGTTCTTCTTTTTCTAGCTTCCAAAAGTGAAAGCTTAAGTCGTTGATTTTAAACCTGACTTTTTTTTTTTAACTTAACCATTCAAAGCTGCAAATTCCCTCCTAAGTACTTCACATACAACAAATTTTGATATATTTTAATTATTCAGTTCAAGATATTTTAAATTTTTCTTGTGATTTATTCTTTGATCTATGGATTATTTAGCAGCGTGTTTAATTTTAATTAAAATGTTTTAATTTTTAAATATTTAAAGATTTTCAGATATCTTTATGTTACCAGTTTCTAACGATTTTAATTTGGTCAGAGAATGGATTCTGGATAATTTCATTGTTCTAAATTCATGCGGCATTGTTTTATGGCCCTTCGTATGGTTTCTTTTGGTGAATGTTCCATGTGAACTTGGGGAAAATATAACATATATTTTGCCATTGCTTGAGATATTTTTCGATAAATGTCAGTTAAATCAAATTGGTTGATAGTATTATTCTGATCTTTTATATCCTTACTAACTTTCTGCCTACTTGTTCTATCAATTACTGAAAGAGAAGTTGTAAAATCTCCTATTATAATTACATATTTGTCCATTTTTCTTTTCATTTTTGTCAATTTTTCCTTCATGTATTTTGACGCTCTTATATTTGTTGCATACATATATTAATGACTGTTATGTCTTTCTGATGAGTCTACCCCTTTACATTATGAAATGTCCCTCTTTATTCTTGGTTATATTTCTTCTGTGAAGTCTACTTTGTGTAATATTAATGTAGCTATTCTAACTTTCTCATGACTGTTATTTGAATGGTATATCATTTTCCAGCCTTTGTCTTTAACGTATCTACCAATTCATATTTTGTATACATTCTTGTAGATAGTATACAGATGGATCTTGGATTTTGAACCCACTGACAAACTTTGCTTTTAATTGAACTGAATTTAATTGTCTATATGATTGTGCTTAAATTTACAGTCTTTCTATTTGTTCTGTTTGCCACATTCATTCTTTTTTTCCTGTCTTTTTTTTATTAAATTTTTTAGTATTCCATTTTCTCTGCTATTGGCTTAGTGACTAAACTCTTTGTTTAAAGTAGCGTTTGCTCTAAAGCTTAAACTATGTAACTTTAACTGACATCTACCTTCAAATAGTATTACACTACTTTGTATATAATGTTAGCACCTTCAAGACTATACACTTCTACTCTTTCTACTGTCCTTTATGCTATTGGTATCATACATTTTAGTTCTACATGTGTCATAAACCTCACAAGACATTGTTATTATTTTTTAAAATTACTGATTTATTTATATTTGGCCTGCTGGGTCTTCATTGCTGTGTGGCCTTTTCTTTAGTTGTGGTAAGTGAATGCCACTCACTATTGTGATGTGCAGGCTTCTCATCACTGTGGTTTCTCTTGTTGCAGAGCATGGGCCTTCAAGCACCTGGGCTTCAGTAGTTGCAGCACATGGGCTCAGTAGCTGCAGTTCCACGGCTCTAGAGCATGGGCTCAATAGTTCTGGCACATGGACTTAGTTGCTTCATGGCATGTGGGATCTTCCCAGACCAAGGATTGAACCCGTGTCTCCTATACTGGCAGGCAGATTCCTCATCACTGAGCCACAAGGGAAACCCCCAAACAGTTATCTTTGAAAGCAACTTAAAAGCAAGAAAAATGTTTATACTTACCCATATAATTACCACTTCCAGTGCTCTTCAATCACTTATATAGATCTGAATTTCTATGTAATATAATTTCCTTTCACTTGAAAACCTTCTTTAATCATTTCTTTTTATGCTAGCAATGCTGAGTTGGCTGGCAGCCACTTCTATCATCATTTATTTGTCATGGAAGTTTTCATTATTGAAATTTCTTCTCATTGGACATAGAATTCTAGGTTAATGATATTTTTTCTTTAACATTTTCCTCTGGATAAAGACTTTCAGTTTGATACCTTGTTTAGTGTTTTAAGGATGTCATTTCATTGGTTGCTGGCTTACATTATTTCTGATGAGAAGTCAGTGGTAATTCTTATTTTTGTTCTTCAAAATTTACTGTGTCTTTTTGGAAGGGAGAGGATGATTTTAAGATTTTCTCTTACTTATTTACAAAACAGAAACAGAATCCCAGACATAGACAAGCAACTTATGGTTATCAAAGGGGAAAGGGAGGCAGGAAGATAAGTTAAAAGATAACCAACAAGGATCTACTATATATAGCACAGAGAACTATACTCAATATCTTGTAATAACCTGTAATGAAAAAGTCTAAAAGACTATATATGTGTGTATCTATATATATAAACACACACACATGTGTGTGTATCTGAATCTTTTTGCTATTCACCAGAAACTTAACATATTATAAATCAACTATATTTCAATTAAAAAATATTCTTTAAATGTAAAAAAAGATTGTTTTCAGTAATTTGACTGTGATGTACCTTAATGTGAATTCCTTTTTAATTATCCTGCTTGGGGTTTGCTGGCCTCATATATGTTTTGGTTTAAAATTTTCATCAAATTTAGGACTTATTTCTTAGAATATATTTCTCTCCCTAGTCCTTATTGAGGCTTTAATTATGTGTATATTAGATTACTTGATATTGTCTCACTCATCACCAAAGCTCTGTTCAATTTTTTTCATCCTTTTTTCTCTCTTTCCTTCAACTTGGTGAGTTTTTATCACTATTATCAATCTTTTCAGCCATTGACTAATCTGATATTAAGACCCTTTTGTTGAATTTTTAAAATCCCAGATATATTTTTGACTCTAAAAGTTCATTGGGTTCCTTTTTATAGTTTCCATTTCTCTCATTATTTTTATGTTTTCCTTTAATCCTTGAATATGTTTGTAATATCTTTTTTATGACTTCTGCTAGATCCATTTTCTTGTTATTCCTGGGTCTGTTTCTATTGATTAAATTTTCTTCTGTTTTTGATCACATGTTTTTCTTCTTTGCAAGTCTAGTACATTTTTGAGGATGCAAGATGTTCTGAAGATTACGTTGTTGAAGGTCTGAATTTTATTTTCTCTTTGTAGAGTCAGTTAAGTTGATTGTGGGGCACCTTGATTCTTTCAAGGATTGTTTTTCTTTTAAAGCTTTGTTGGGTCATATCTAGAGTAGCCTTTACTTTAGAGCTAGTTGAGTCCTACTACTAAGATCTTACGTTTTGGGATTTTCACTGAATGCCTCCATTATTTAATGATCTTTGAATTATGCCTAGATGGAACTGAAACATCTTCCAGCATGACGCTCTTTGCCCAGCCTCATGGAGTCACTCTTTGGAATCACAGCTTGATGCTCAGGCACAGATTCAAGTTGGGAGAGGGGTACCCTATACAAATTTCTGAATCTCTGCTTATGTATTGCTCTGTCCTCTTGGATATTCTGTCCTACAAATTCCCTCCACCTCAGCCTCCCCTTATTCTGTCTCTACCTCCTCAACTCAACAAGTCACCCATGTTCTGCTTAAAGCAATATTAAGGCTCGCTGCATTTTTCTCCCTTCTCCTAGAAATTGCAGTCCTGCTCTGTCTGTTGTCCAGTAGCTGAATGCAGTGGTTTCATATATTTAGTCCAGTTGTTCATAGTGGGGGATCAGATCTGGTACCTATTTTCAATCATCCTTAGAAGGAGAAACAGTCTAATGCCCTTCGAAGATTAATAATTGTTTAGAAATTCACTTAGACATCATCCAACTGTGCTTATTAAGCACCTGCAATGTGCTCAGTGCCATGCCAGGATCTGAGGATGCAAGGAGATATTAGAGAAGACAAGCACGTCTTATAAATAATCAGGGAGATATATGGGAGCCCAAAAGAGGCCATAAGTACGGCAGGGGTAGAAGTATTGATGAAGAAATCTAGTTTTATAGGTGTTCCTTTTGAGGCTAGAAGAAAGGGCATTCCAAACAGCACAATAAATGGAAAGAAACAGAGATATGAACTAGCACAATGTGCTTATAAAGCTTGTTTTATTAACTCATCATTCATTTAGTAAATGTATCTCTAGTTTAGTAAAAGTATCTCTAGTTTAGTAAATGTATATCTAGTGTCTAGTGGATGCTATACATTGTGCTAAGGGTTGGGCATCCAAAGGGTGAGTAAGATATTCATGTTTCTTGCCATCATAGAACTTCCAGTCTGGCACTTCAGTGTGAATAGAGAATAGTGTGCTCAGATCAGGGTATTTGCGAAATGTATTTGCGAAATGCAGGCTAAAGGAAGATTGTGACATACTTAATTGCTGCTCTAAGGGATTAGTCATTGTTCTAAATGGCACTGTCTTCCAGTATTTTTTGTTGTACCTATAATTTTTTTGCATATATATACCCCCAATATTCATATCTTCACTTATTAATAAACTCTATACATGCACTACTATTGCTATTGCTATTTTTGCTAAGTCACGTCAGTCGTGTCTGACTCTGTGTGACCCCATAGATGGCAGCCCACCAGGCTCCCCCATTCCTGGGATTCTCCAGGCAAGAACACTGGAGTGGGTTGCCATCTCCTTCCCCAATGCATCAAAGTGAAAAGTGAAAATGAAGTTGCTCAGTCGTGTCTGACCTTCAGTGACCCCATGAACTGCAGCCTTCCAGGCTCCTCCGTCCATGGGATTTTCCAGGCAAGAGTACTGGAGTGGGGTGCCATTGCCTTCTCCGATGCACTACTATATTGACATATAGACTATAAAAATATGCAAAAAAGAAATGTAATGGGATCAGGTAAATAATACATACATATTCTAGTGTCCTCTTCCTGCATGCCATGCTTCATCCTGCAGATCCCAGACTTGCATCCCTCACTTTGTCGATAGTAGGGGCTTCCCTGATGACTCAAGAGGTAAAGAATCTGCCTGCAATGTAGGAGCTGCAGGAGACGCATTTTCGATCCCCAGGTCAGGAAGATCCCCTGGAGGAGGGCAGGGCAACCCACTCCAGTATTCTTGCCTGGAGAATCCCATGAACAGAGCAGCCTGGCTGGCTACAATCCATGGGGTCACAGAGTTGGACATGGCTGCCTGCTTATTTAACTTCTATGCAGAATACATCAAGAGAAGTGCTGGACTGGAAGAAACACAGTCTGGAATCAAGATTGCCAGGAGAAATATAAATAAACTGAGATATGCAGATGACATCACTCTTATGGCAGAAAGCGAAGAGGAACTAAAAAGCCTCTTGATGAAAGTGAAAGAGGAAAGCGAAAAAGTTGGCTTAAAGCTCAACATTCAGAAAACGAAGATCATGGCATCTGGTCCCATCAGTTCATGGGAAATAGATGGGGAAACAGTGGAAACAGTGGCTTACTTTANTTGTGTTTCTTCCAGTCCAGCATTTCTCATGATGTACTCTGCATATAAGTTAAATAAGCAGGGTGACCAGGTTAAAAACCAAAGGAAAGAACCTAACGTTACTTCAGTGTGTCATGAGAAACCAAAAATCCTGCTGTCTGCTTCATATGAAATCTTTCCTAATGAGAATATATGGCAAAACCCTGTGCTTTTCTTCTGGTTCTTCATATAGACCTTCTGTTATCTTTCAAATGGAATATTATCTTTCAAATGGAACCAAGGCCTCTTAAGGGAAAGAAAATTCTCCTCTAAAATAAAATAAAATTGTAAGGTACAATATAATTTGTGATTTTTTTTTCCCTCTTATAAAAACTTGCACAGGATCTTAGACAGTTTGATTGCCTGTTTTTGTCAACTGTGTAGGTCCTCCCAGGAGAAATGTATTTTGGTCTACCAGAAAAGTAGACAAGTAGGAGGCATCTTCTCAATATCATGTGATTAATTGCCTGTGCCATTCCATCACCTTTGCCCACTCCAGCACATATGGTCACTAGCAGAAGCCTAGGAGAGCCAGTTTTGCTTTCTTAGCTGGCAGAGGGGTAGAAAAGACACATTGTAGTCACTGGTAAGACCAAGGGTCCACGTAGTAGATTTTGGTTGTCTGAAGTGCCAAATTAGCTCCCCAAATGGTTTGTTCCATGGCAGATTTGATCTTTTTATTATATCTGAATCACATTTTGTTATTTCCTCTGGGTTTTCGACATGGAGACAGAAAGACATAAGAAAACCAACCAAGACTAATCCTATGATATTCAAGAAATATTCCAATCAAGACTAAATAGACTGGGTAATCTTCCCAAAACGAACTTGGAATATAAAGCTAATTCAGGTTGGGCTATCTGACTGAAATAAGTAGTTGGTGGGGGAATTTATTAGCTTGTTGTGTTCATCTGGGCTGCCAGTGTGTTTTCATTAAGGTAGTGGATAGATTATGGCTTGCCTATTGCACAAATAGCAGTGTCATCTTTCAGATTTCCCAAGGGTTTTTATTCAGTTTATGGACACTTTAGCATAGTGGGTAAGAGCACAGATGCTGGTGCTAGCCTGCATGGCTTTAAATTGCAACTATGCCATTTTCTAGCTGGGTACACTTGGACAAACTGCTTAATCTCTGTGCTTCAGTTTCATCATCCATAAAATGGGAATAATAATGGTACTTCATAAGATTGTGTGTGTGTGCGCGCATGTGTGTGCACGCGCTCAGCCACTCAACTCTGTCCAATTCTTTGAGACCCCATGGACTATAGCCCAATTGTAGTGGGTGATAATAAATGACTTGATAAATGTAAAAACATTTAGAATAGTGCCTGGTACATAGAAAGCACTACACAAGTGTGGTGGTAGCAGTGGTGTGGTTTATGTATGACACACATCGTTCGGGTAACCTTCAACACCAGCTCATTTATTGTGGTTTTGAATATTTGGATACTAATGATAGGCTAAAGTCTGCTATTCAACTCCACCCTGTTGATTACTCCTATTGGGAAAGGCAGATCACCCAAATATAAATTTAGTTTTTCCATCTGTAGTCAATCAACCCTCAGTAATCCAAATGGAGATAACTCACGTTGAGGACTATACATGGAAATATTTCAGTTTGGGGCTATTTTATTCTCCTCAAGCTTATTTCTAAGGGGACCTTATTTAATAGAAGTTGATTAGATGCTCTAGGGATAAAAGTTAAGTTTATGAATTATCTAAGGATGCCAGGGTAACATAAGGACTTATAATGTATTTGCAAACATTTAAAATTGAGTCATGTTTTGGATTGTCTGAACAGTCTGAGTAACTTGGTTGACCCAGAGTTTGGACGTGATTTTATTGCAGTTTTGACTTTTCACCCTGGGGGAAGGGGCAACCAAGTATCCACTAAGCATCCATTTTTCTCCTGTTCGAAAACTGAGCTTTCCTTGTGGAACACATATCCCCTCACTTAATATTCAGGTTAAGCAACAGACAATTCAAAGTCATTTTACTATTGATGTGTCATCAAACAGACAATATGACTACACAACTATCAACAATATGACTTTTGGTGAAATGGAATAGAAATAGTGCTTTAAATAGAACCATCATAACTGAGATGACCGAGTGGTTCTTAATATTTTTAATGCATTTTTAAGGTAACAACGTGATACAAAGAAATATCTTCTATGATTCCATTCCTATAGGATGTAGAATTCTGCTTTGGAAGATACTGTTTTGAATATCTGAGACCTTGAACTCCTCTGTATATTGAGCTTCCAGGTACAGAACATAAGCCCGTCTTCACATCCTGGCTTTGCCATTTACTATCTCAACGACTTGTGCCAATTACGTAACTCCTGTAGAACTGTTTCCTCATGCATGAGGTGAAGATACCATCCTCGTGGAAGTGTTGTGAGAATTAAGTAATGTAATAACCTAAAGCACACAATACATGGCCTTCATCTCAGTAAAAGTTAGTTGCTGCTGCTGCTATTTCCACTAATAGTGCCTTCACTGAACTCAGGTTTTTGTCCCTAATCGAATCACCAAGAGGTACTGTGTGGAGGGCATAGTTCACTTCTATGGTAATAATATTGAAAAGATTACAGGTGTTCCCAGTCTTCCTTTAATATCCCAGTGTTAACCTGTCAGCCACACACTTCCCCAGAACTTCTGAACATGCCCAGTTCACTCCCCCTCACAGAATAATTAGGTGCAAGCCTGTTCTGTGTGGTGTAAACCTGGCCGGGAATGACCAAGGCCGCTTGTTCTAGCTTCATCCAGCGATGCCTCCCTCCTTTTTTTCACAAGATGGTGCGTGCATCACTTTTGGTCTTGAAACACCAACTTTTGTGAATCTCAACTGTCTGCCTCTATCTCACATGTATCTTCTAAACCTGATGAATCTTCCAAGTAATGATATGAGAATATAAAGATCTTTTTCAGTGTCAGCTTTTCCTTCAGTAAGATCACATTCAAGAGTAAAGAAGTAGTTATTTCTCTATCATCATTTACATTTTTTCAGATTCCAGCATAGGTAATTTATGCTTACCTACATTCTTTTCTAATGTTCTCCTTTTAAGTTCTTTTCAAAGAATTACTTAATAGGAGAATGTGGTCTTATGAGCCCATTCAGTCTGGCTGGCCCCTTACTTGGGCAAACATGACTTTCCATGTAATGGGGGAACAATTTTCACAGCTGAAATGCTGGCATAGCCCTAGTCTTACAAAAACAACCTACCCCAAACTAACAGATTCAGGCACATACATCTGACCATCATTTATTGATCCTGTCACAGGGTCAAGTTCTGTTTTTCCGAATTTTTGTAATGTTGTATTTTTGTCTGATTCCAGACATGAACCAGAGTTTTAGAAGTGAAATACCATCATTGTACCAATATGAAGCATAACCTTCCGGCCTCTATTGAGTGCTCCTTATCCATCTTGCCAGCTGACACACCTGAATTTGGGTGAAAGACTTCTCTGGCCTGCTCTTCTTAAAAGCTTGTGTTGTTTCCAGACCTCTTTAATAGTTTGTGTTTTATCATAAAGATATAGCATATTGGTAGTGATACGCTGGCTTGTCTTTTTTCCTGCTTCCCGTACAAAATTATTAATGGAAGATATTTATAAGGGGAGATATTTTGTACTTTATTTTTGGCTAAAAACCATCTTGAGTACCAATCTGAATAATGTACAGGTGGTCGAGGCAGGCCTTGGGAACAGAGGAGAAGAAACCTGAAGAGCTTAAGCAAAGCATGGGCAGGGAGAACACGAGAGTGTGGAGGAGACAGAGGCTCATCTGCTGGAAGGGAGTAAAGGGCCCTTTGAATTGTTTCAAGTGCTTGCTCGTGCCACTGGTGGCATAAGGCAGCTGTGTTGAGTCTAAGCTGAGTGCCTTCCTGATCTCCTGTTTCCTAAGGCCGAAAAGGGTACAGGTCTTTCGTCCACATTTATTATAATTTAAGGAATGAGTGTGACCTGGGTATTTGAAAAGAAGGCTGGTAGTCAGGAAACGTTCCTTCTGCTTCCCCGCATTGTGTGTCTGTGATGACGTGTGTAACTGTGTGAGAAGTCTCTGAGCTTCTCTTTACACAGATTCTCTTGTTTGTGAAATAAGGCATGCTCCGATCAGAGTGTTGGCAAGCATGATAAATATGGCTGAACCACTCTGGAGAAGTGCAAGGGGTTGGGGTGGGGTGCCCTTAGGTCCAGTCTTCCCAGAGCACAAAAGGAAGTGACATGTGGGGACCCAGCTGCACTGAGGCTCAGGCAAGGTTTGATAAAGGATTTCATCCAGTGCATGAAACAGTTAATGCTTCTTTGAATAAACAGAATGTACAGTTACCCACAGATGACTCTCATGCACGTGAGCAAAAGGCTCGTGTTCGGTGTCTGCCGTGTTCATGGCATGGCTGTACGCTTAATGTGTCAACAGAACACCTAATCCCTACTCTGAAAGGACTAACAGTAATGTGGGCAGGAGACAGAATGGCAGAAAACACAAACATAGAACATTCTGGAGGTACATAACTATTCATGGGTTAGTCACTGGCCTTCCCAGGTATCAGTGGTAAAGAATCCGCCTGCCAAATCAGGAGTCCCAGGAGACACAGGTTCGATCCCCTGGGTTGGGAAGATCCCCTGAGTTGGGAAGATCCCCTGAGTTGGGAAGATTCCCTGAAGAGGGAATGGCAACCCACTCTAGTATTCTTGCTTGGAAATATCCCATGAACAGAGGAACCTGGCTGGCTACAGTCCATGGGGTGTCCAAGAGTCTGACATGACTGATCACGTGTACATGCACCCAAACATATGTACACACACACGAACACAGGTCAGTCAACAAATGTCATACTACCCTGTTTTTCTTTAGCATCCATCATAGTTTTCAAAGAACTTCCCACGAGTATATTGAAGGTGCTCTTCCATTTAATTTGCAAAATTTAGGCTACTGAATATTTCTTAGAAAACACTAGTGAAAATAAGATATTTCAACCTGTTAGATTTGGGGGTATAATGTAGGATGTGGTGAGAGTAAAAAAATGAGACTTCAAATTTTTCAATTTACTAGAAAGTCAAAGACACATTATAAAACTGTTGGAAAGTAATACAGGAGTAGATATATAATTATATACTGATATATAGGATGGATTATATTGGAGTTATTCAAAAGAGAGGAATATTGTTATGGGCTAGAGAAGTGAGGGAGGGCAAAATGGAGGAAAATGAGCTTAAGCCAGTTCTTAAAAGATGAGTAGAAGTTGGATGAGCAAAGATGAGCTGAGAAAGCTTTCAAGCTAAAGGAAATAATATCTAACTTGTAAAACTGTCCTCAGTCCAGTTCAGTTCAGTCACTCAGTCGTGTCCGACTCTTTGCAACCTCATGAATCACAGCATGCCAGGCCTCCCTGTCCGTCACCAACTCCCAGAGTTCACTCAAATTCATGTCAATTGAGTTGGTGATGCCATCCAGCCATTTCACCCTTTGTCATCCCCTTTTCCTCCTACCCCCAATCCTTCCCAGTATCAAGGTCTTTCCCAATGAGTCAACTCTTCACATGAGGTGGCCACAAGTATTGGAGTTTCAGCATTAGCATCAGTCCTTCCAATGAACACCCAGGACTGATCTCCTTTAGAATGGACTGGTTGGATCTCCTTGCAGTCCAAGGGACTCTCAAGAGTCTTCTCCAACACCACAGTTCAAAAGCATCAATGGGAAAAGCAAGAGAGTTCCAGAAAAACATATATTTCTACTTTATTGACTATGCCAAAGCCTTTGACTGTGTGGATCACAATAAGCTGTGGAAAATTCTGAAAGAGATGGGAATACCAGACTAGCTGACCTGCCTCTTAAGAAACCTATATACAGGTCAGGAAGCAACAGTTAGAACTGGACATGGAACAATAGACCAGTTCCAAATAGGAAAAGGAGTATGTCAAGTCTGTATATTGTCGCCCTGCTTATTTAACTTCTATGCAGAGTACATCATAAGAAATGCTGGGCTAGAAGAAGCACAAGCTGTAATCAAGATTGCCAGAAGAAATATCAATAACCTCAGATATGCAGATGACACCACACTTATGGCAGAAAGTGAGGAGGAACTAAAAAGCCTCTTGATGAAAGTGAAAGAGGAAAATGAAAAAGTTGGTTTAAAGCTCAACATTCAGAAAACTGCCCTGGAAACATTTAAAAAGCCAAACTTTTCAAATACTCATTCTTATTTATTACTTGGTAGGAAGGAGCAAAATATTTCTAAAGGAATTTGGGAATTTTAAAAATTGTAGAGATTTTTTGTATTTTTCTCAAGAAAAAAAGTAAATATCCTTCAATTTGAAAGTAACCTTAAACCCTTTTGGTATGATTCAGAAATGTTTCTGTATTTGAACATCACTGTGACTCAGTAGTTACACCTTTTCCCATGAACCTGGAAAGATCTTAGTATTTTAACTCTTCAATATTATGTGGCTATGATGGGCTTCCCCAGTGGCTCAGCGGTAAAAAATCCACCTGCAATGTGGGAGCTGCAGGAGACGTAGGTTTGATCCCTGAGTCGGGAAGATCCCTTGGAGAAGGAAATGGCACCCTACTCTCATATTCTTGCCTGGGAAATCCCATGGACAGACGAGCCTGGCGGGCTGCAGTCCATGGGGTTGCAAAGAGTCAGACATAACTGAAGCAAGATAGCCCACATGAACACATGATGGATATGAATACAGTATGATAAAGTGGACTAACTAGAGATAATGACCCAATGTTGAGATTGTGATACTGATGAAACATTGTCTCTGCTCATTGCAGGCCAGTTGCAGCAATTCTCCCATAGTGATCACTTTCTGTGACAAAAGACAGTGTCTTCTTATTTCTTCACTTTAAGTCAAAGCATAAAAGTAGGCAGAGATGTTTTTAACTAACATGACTATGATCGTCTATGTGCCATTATTTAATTGTTCATAGAGATCAAATTGTACTAGTGCAGAGGAATTTGAATCCAATTTCGAGCTGTCAGTGGAGAATGTCAGTCATTTCAGTAAATCGCCCCCTTAGTGTCATCATGTATAATTCTTTAATTTTAGGCCTGAAAAATTGTGAAAGAAATACTGTGTAAAATGCACCAAAAAGAACTGTCCTGTGTAAGACACTTTATGTGGTGTCTGGAAATAAAAATGGACCCTCTGACACCGAAGTCTGTAGGTCGATGTTATCAAGGTTCTCAGAGTGGTAACCATTAACTAGGCTTGTGTATTCTTTAAAAAATCATCACATGGTTTTGAATTATACATTTAATTTAACCTATCTTAACACATGGAAGTTTTGATGTAGTTTCCTTTCTCAGTCAGTTTCAAAGAGTCAAAGTGATTATCGAGGCTGAAAAGGCTTTTGTATTGTCTTCAAATGTTAAAGCCATGTATATGAACAACAAGGCTGATGAATTTGCTGTTTTATTTAGTTGACATTTTAATTCAAAATGTAAACTGAAGTTTCTTTTCATTTCTTTGCACTATTAATATTATTCTGTTTTTGGTTAGCTTGAGTAAAGCTGTTCACTGGTGTCATTTTTGATAATTAGCCTTTTATATCTTGGGGTTTTTGGTAAGCAAATAAATATTTTAAATGTAATTGGTGCAATTACTGTATGTGCATTGAACAACTTTATATTGAGCTTCATGTCATGTCACATTTTTATGCTAGTAGGTCTTTTTTGTGATTTTTTTAATTGTATGTGGTATTCTTCTGAAATATATAATTACCAGCTCAGCCCTGAGTTGGAGAAGCAAGAGTTCTGTCGTTTTCTCAGACAGACTTGTATTAAAAGATATAGGAAAGCTTGCTTTCATCTCACATTCTTTCCCCATCCGTAAGAGTCTGAATGTTAATGTTATTTTTACACCTTGCGCAATCCCAGCATCACCTTGTTCTTGTAGGAGTGTGAATAAACAGCCTGGACTTAGTCCAGATTTGATTTGATAGAAACTAGAAGGTGGTGGCTCGGTGGTAAAACAATCTGCCTGCCAATGCAGGAGACACAAGAGACTTGAGTTCAATCCCTGGGTCAGGAAGATCCCCTGGAGTAGGAAACGACAACCCACTCCAGTATTCTTGCCTGAAGAATTCCATGTACAGAGAAGCCTGGCAGGGTACAGTCCATAGGGCCACAAAGAGTCAGACACAACTGAGGACACGTGCTCCCATGAGAGGGTCGGGGCAGGAGTGGAGGCTGGTGGTCATTAGGAGGCCAGGGGTGAAAATGGAAGGAAAGGAGAACAGTGTGATCATTAGCTAAACACGAACTTTTACCCTTGGTCTTGTCTCCATGGAATCATACAGCATGATGAGAAGCTTTAAGATAGTAGATTTGCCCAAAACGCCACTTGGCAGCATATTCAGGCCACATATGAATCGCAACAGAGACGCATAGGGCAAGGGTCAATGTAAAGGTAAGCACAAGGATCAGATCCCTTGCTGCAGGAGGACGTAATTGACTGTTGACTCTCTGCTGGGGCCCTTGTGGATTTACCCCAACAGTGGCACCTCAGCCATGCTTCTCATGAGACACCAGTCAGTCATTACAGTAGGGGGATACTAAGGTTCATGCCTGCAAGATTTAGGACCCCTTTAATAAGTGACTTTTGGGGAAATTCTTGCACAGTCCAGTGGTTAGGACTCCATGCTTCCATTGCAGGGGTCATGGGTTTGATCCCCGGTGTGGAATCTAAGATCCCGCAAGCTGTTCAGTATGCCAAAGAATAAAATTAAATTAAAAAAAAGAAAAATAAATCACCCAGGAAAGCAGATCAGATAGATCTGAAGTTAAAATGGTATTTTTATTTTTTTTAATTTTTATTTTATTTTTGTACTTTACAGTACTGTATTGGTTTTGCCCTACATTGACATGAATCTGCCACAGGTGTACATGAATTCCCAACTCTGAGCCCCTCTCCCACCACCCTCCCCATAATGACTTTTTTTTTCAGCTTTGTTGAGGAATATATATGTGTGTGCGCGTGCACTCAGTTGTGTTCGACTCTTTGTGACCGCATGGACTGTAGCCCACCAGGCCCGTCTATCCATGAAATTTTACAGGCAGGAATACTGGAGTGGTTGCCAAATAAAATTATAATATATTTCAGATGTGGGCAGAAAAAAAGTGTGCACAAGAAGGGAGAAAGCAGCATAGTTCTGGACTCTAGGATGTTTACAAGAAGTTGTAGAATTGCTTGACTGAAAGAAGGCTTAAACAAAACCAAGAATGAGTGAGAAAAGGCCCTTATTCACGAAATCCACTGGAGTGGGTTGCCATTTCCTGCCCCAGGGGATCTTCCTGACCCAGGGATCAGACCAGTGTCTCTGTGTCCTGTATTGTGGGTGAGTTCTTTACCACTAGTGCCACCTGGAAAGCCCAATGTACAGCAACAGCAGAAGTACTGGGCTGGCCAAAAAGTTCGTTCGGATTGTTCTGTGTGCCCACATAGATTTTTGACCAACCCCATGAAAGTAGTTACTGTGGCGAATGAATAGAAAAGATGGAAAACTTCTGGACTCCTTACTAATCCTCTTTGAAAGGGAGGGGGGAGCATGGTTGTGATGGAGGACAGATTCTTACCCAAGAGCCAGAAAAAGAAATTACCTTTGCTCGGTGTCAGACTGCTCTGCTCTATATCATCACAAACACTATAGCAACACTATGACCTTTGTAACCCTCCATGTGTTCTCACTTCGTGTTTAAGAATTCTTCTGCTTTAAAAAGAGATCCAGAGTCAGACTGAGAAGAAAACTGGTTGTAGAACAGAGGGCATCATGGTGCTGAACATCGATTGTGATATTATACTCTGCTTAAATTATGATGAAATCATTGGAGCTATCAGAGCAAAAAGCAGATTGTGGGGAAGCTATTAACAGTTTAGCCTTTCTAGTTTATGTGCGAATATGGATTCCATCTACCAAAGGGATTAGTTCAGCTCAACTTGGATGTACATGGCAGTTTCATGGATGTTAGCTTTGTTTCCTGTGTGCATATAACTTTACAAAGTTAGACATTGCTAGGTTTTTTTCCTTAAACAATATCAAATTCTATGATGTTTCAAAAGGTCACCTGAGTTGAATGACTACTTAACAACCTTTTAGAAAAAGGGGCTGAAGGAAAGAGAAACATTAACAAGTTTCTTACATCTAGTGATTTGAAAGCTGAATTGATATTTACTGCTGTAAAGCCCAGTAGATAACTTAAAATCTTCACTGCTTACCTGTGTGAAGTCCTGTCAGACTCCTCCCCTCAGATCTGTACCTGCTGTGCTGAGATGAATATTTGCCCAGCCAGGTCTTTAAGCTAGCCTAGAACTCCTCCCATGAGAAATGTTGTACCTTTTTTCCCCGCTAAAACTCTGGGATTTCAATTACTTAACATTTATTGTCATTTGGAGACACTTTATTCAAATTACTTTAAAGAAAACCAAAACCAAGCACCAGGTTTCCTTAGTGAGGAGCTAAATACTTCAGAAATACTAGATTGTCAGGGAAGGAATAGTGGGATTTTTTAAAGAACAGCATATTGTCCCTCATTGGCCAACTCTGTGGGTTGGTTAATGTTTTAGAGGAAAGGGTGAGGACCAATAGGTCTGAGCGATTCTTTGGTTGGACAGTGAGAGTCACATGAAAAGACTACTAGGGAAAATATCTTTCCTGGTTGCTTTTCTTACAAATGGTATATTTAAAAAATATTTCCTGAGTTCCCTTATAGTACTTGATTGCAATGAAAAGTTCATCTACACATATTGTATTACCACTTTGTGCCTCTTACTGTAAAAGTGAATGATATTTGCCATTGGATTTTAGGTCAGGAGGATTATCACAGCTTTTACTTTCTAACAAGACCCTGAGCTTTGGGGTCAGGCAGAGCTGATGTGAGTCTTAGAGCTGCATTTTACAAGCATATTTGACCTTGAACAACACTTAATCTCTCAGAGCCTTCCAGTCCTCATCTATTATACTTACTCAAAATATTGTTTAGTTTTAAACTAAATGATATATATGTAAATACATAACACAGTGCTTGACTCAAAAGACAGTAATTTTCTTTCTTCCTTTTTGTTCATTCCATGAACATTATTGCACACCTACTCAGTGGTGAATATTGTACCAGGCACAGGAAATGGGAAAGGGCACATAACTCACCCCCACAGTTCAGTTCAGTTCAGTTCAGTCGCTCAGTTGTGTCCGACTCTTTGCAACTCCATGAATCACAGCATGCCAGGTCTCCCTGTCCATCACCAACTCTCAGAGTTCACTCAGGCTCACGTCCATTGAGTCAGTGATGCCATCCAGCCATCTCATCCTCTGTCGTCCCCTTCTTCTCCTGCCCCCAATCCCTCCCAGCATCAGAGTCTTTTCCAATGAGCCAACTCTTCGCATGAGGTGGCCAAAGTACTGGAGTTTCTAGGAACTCGCAATACAGTGTGAAAAGTGGTGCAGCTGAGCAGCATACAACAGACAAAGTGAACAGAAAAGAGGGTGCAATTTCCTTTGCCTGGGAAAAGTAGGGGAGACTCCTCTGAGATGATACATAGGCTGGGTTTGTGAGGAGTGAATAGGTGGAAAAGGGAAGAAAGGCTAAGATATGGACTTGGGAAAAGTGAGTTCCATTGGGGTTAAAGGATATGGTTTGAGTAGAGGAGCAGCGTTTGGACTTTGTATGCCATGGGTGTTCAGTGAAGTGACACAGTCAGATCTATACTTAGAAATCTCCCCTCTGCAGTCGTGTGGAGGACAGATGACAAGCAAGGAAGCGCATGAGGAGACACTTGCCCTGCTCCAGAATGGAGGCTGAGACCCGAGCTGAAGCAAAAGTGATGAGAATGAGGAGAGAGTTGACAGGCAGGAGTCTGGGAGTGGGGAGTGGGGCAGTAGAGGAAGAGAAGCAGACTCCCATGGTAACACCAACAATAAGTGGAAAATCAGAATTATTTCAGAAATAAAGGAGGAAGAGAATTTTAGTTTGGAGTATAGTGTGCTGTTGAGTGCTACAAATAAATTGAGGGGGAAAAAGACCAAAATCTGGTGATGGCATTCAGCAGTTGGGAAGTCATTGGTGATCTTAAGAGGCATTTAATGCAGAGGTAAAGATAGACAGCATTTCTTGAATGAATTATAAACCACAGGCAGCATTAGCTAAGCCTGTATGAGTCATCTTTTAAAAAAATCTTTAAGAAAAAATCATCTTTTTAAAAATCTTTAAGAAATCATGGAGCATGTTAGAGGTGCCCCAACACTAAAAATGGGCAAATGCAGTCTCAATTTTTGACAGCTACTGCAAGCTTAAACTTCAAGGCTCCTCCCAAGGCCTCAGAAGAGGCTCATGCATATGGAAGGCCATGGAGCTTGAGCTTCCTGCTTCTCATAGTAAATCCATCTCAAGCTGAGAGAAAAGCAAGGACTCCCTATATAAGAATGTTCCCTACCCCATTGTTTGTATTAAGAAATCGTGGAGACAAACAACCCAAATGAAGAAGTAGTTAAGAGAAAGCACATTCATACTGTGCACCTGTTAACAAGAATGAGGTATATCTTGTATATATGTATTGACATGGAAGGGTGTTCATGACATATTATTCGGTGAAAAAAGCTAGTTTTAAAACATTGTACATATATAATCCCATGTATACAAAAATAAATGTGTATACATACAACTGTACACATATATACATACCCATACAGACACAAATATATAATGCAGACATGTTTCTATTTCTAGTTAGATTTGATAGAAAAAAACCTCTGGAAAGCCCACTCAATTATCAGCATCTGTTATTCTTGGAAAGTAGGAATAGGAGACTAGAGTTTGGTGATGGGGAGACTTTCATATTGTCTTCTCACATTTCTATATCATTTTAATTTTTGTGAATAAGTTCATGATTCTTTGGTTAATTTTCACAAAAGTACAAAATTTTAAAATCTCACATGATGAATAAGTTAAGCTATTTAGCTTTTATAAATACTATCTCAAGGAGAACAAACATAATGGCATCTTTAATATTTGAAGGGTAGCCACTGAAAGAGAGATTGGATTTGTTCTGAAGGATACTTAACTACAGAAATAGGACCAGTTGGTTCAAGAAAGAGATAAAGTTTTGAAACTATAAAAAAGTTTAAAATATTTATAAAGATCATTTGCAGCAACATGGATGGACTTGGAGGGCATTATGCTAAGTAAAGTAAGTCAGACAGAGAAAGGCAAATATCATATGATATCATTTATATGTGGAATCCTAAGAAATACAACAGACTAGTGAATAAAACAAAAGAGAGGAAAACTCACACATATAGAGAACAAGCTAGTGGTTACCAGTTGGGAGGATAATATAGGGGTAGGAGATGGGAAGTAATAACTATTGGGTTTAAGATAGGCTCAAGGACATATTGTACAACACAAGGAATATAGCCAATATTTTGTAATAATTGTAAATGGAAACTAACCTTTAAAAATTATGTTAAAAGAAATTTAGCAATACTTAAAAAGACCAGACACAACAAGCCTGGAGTCATTTTAGATGTCACCAGGTTTTAAGAGACAGTTCACAGTTACACTTTGTTTATGGCCCTGCTTTGGTCATGTTCAGCCCTTTTGTTGAAAGTGGATCTTTCAGTCTCACTTGTGAGAGTTTGATTTGAAGTCAGCCTACCTGAGACAGTATTTGTAGGAATTGAAAGCAGGGCTGTGGGTCAGACTACCGGTGTCCACTCTTGCACTTAAAAGCCTGGGTGTTCCTTATCCTTCCTAGGTCTCAGCTTTCGTATCTGTGAAAAGAAGTAATCAAACTAGACTACCTTTGCAAGCAGTGATATCATCAGATGGATTAGAATTGTTTTATATCTTCCCTTTCCACAATTTCCATCAGCTTTCTCCCCTAGACCACTCCCCCAAAATATATAATCTAAGTGAAAAAATGTGGGCCAGCTAGGTGAATACAGCTTTCCAACAAGTACTTTATCCATCCACTTCTAACCAAATTGCTGCTATATAAACCCTTTCTTTTTAAAAAGTCATCTAGAGTCACCACTGCCTCAGAAGGTTTCAATGAGATAATTAATGTAAGACTTTTAGCACAATGCCTAGCACAGAGTAAATATTCAATGAAATAAAAATTATATACACACATGTAGCCCACTAAATCAAAATGTTATTATAAGTGAGACAACATTTTAAAGATTCTAGGGGTACATCTGTCAGGCTTTTCTTTCAGTACATGGGGGGAAAATGGTTTAATGATTAAAAGCCTGGCACACACCTAGTGTTCTTTGGTCTCATTTCCTTTCAGTTTTCCTGTCCTTGAGGTTCAGTGACTTTTCTTATTCCTTTGTTCATTCAATAATCATTTATCAAATACCTACTGAGTTCCAGGTTCAATCCTACATGCTGGTGGTACTAAGATGAAGGGAAAAAAATAGGGGCTCTATGCAACTGGGAGCTCCTGTAGGGTCAGAAGGAGAGAGAAGTTCAAATAAATACAATGTGATGTGATTATGTTAAAATTAAAGGTGTATAAATGATAGTAATGGAGAAAGCAGAAAAGTGTATGGAATACACTTTTTATGGAATACATTTCCATACACTTTTCTGTTTTCTCCATAGGAAACTTCATAAAAGAGGAAACACCTGAACTGGAGCTTGAAAGGTGGGCAGGAACCTCCTTGGTAGAAATCCTTGTCAGAGGATGGGTGGAGACACTGCTTGATGTTTGGGGGGAAGTTTTCCACCACTGTTTACAAAACTGAAAAGACACTAACTTTGATTTCTCTTTTCCCAATATTTGGTTGTAATGACAGAAAACTCAGTAAGTAATCACTTAAATAGGTTAGAGGTGTATCTGAGACACAGCCTTCATTTGTCTTCCTGCTCCAGTATCCTTACCAATATGGCTTTCATCCTCAGTGTCAAAAGGGCAACTGTACCTTCCATCAAGGTCTTCTTGTGAGGCTTTGTAATTCTACCAGGAAGCAAAGTCCTTCTCCTGAATCTTCCATTTATACCTCTTAGACAGAAAGGCCACCACCATGAACTGTGGGGAAAGCTGAAAAATTATTCTGGAGGAAGAAGGTAAGGAAAGAGGAATTGTGGATGGGACTGCCCAATCTATGGTGTCTGCCAGAACAATACAACTTTTAAATTAGCAGTCAACAATTTGGTCTTATTTTTCTTATAGTTGTTGCCACTTGTAATTGTTTCCTGGAGCTCTTTTAACAAGTATCACAATCTGAATTGCTTAAAACAACAGAAATGTATTGCCTCACAGTTCTGGAGGCTAGAAGTCCCAAATCAAGGTGTCACTAGACACCTAAAACCTATGGAGGAGGGACTTCCCTGGTAGTCCAGTGGTTAAGACTTCGCCCTCCAATGCAGGGGGTGGGGGCTTGGTCCCTGATGGGGAGCTAAGATCCCACATGCCTCTCAGTCAAAAAAAACCCAAAACTTAAAACAGAATCAGTATTCTTACAAATTCAATAAGGATGTTAAAAATGGTCCATATTAAAAGAAAAATCTTAGAAAAAAAAAAAAAAAACTTTCAGGGAATGCCCTCTTGCCTCTTCCCAGCTCTGCTGATTTGCTAGCAGTTTCTGGTCTCCTTCGTTCTGCTTAGCTGCGTAACTCCAGTCTCTGCCTTTGTCCTCAAACGATGTTCTCCTTGTGTCTGTCTTCACATGACCAGTCATATTGAATGTGAGACCGCCCCCCTTACTCCAGTATGACCTCGTATTCATGCAACTAATTACATCTGGAATGACTCTGTTCCCAAATGAGGTAGCATTTCTGAAGTATTGGGAGTTAGGACTTAAACATATTTGGTTGTTTTTTTTTTTCAGCCATAGGGGTTATAAATTAATTCATAACACCATTACTTTGCACTTCGTATATAAATAAGAAATACTCTATTTCCACATTATGTTTCTATATACCTAGATTTTATAGTGAAGTGAAAGTCGCTCAGTCATGTCAGACTCTTTGTGACCCCATGGACTGTACAGTCCATGGAATTCTCTAGGCCAGAATACTGGAGTGGGTAGCCTTTCCCTTCTCTAGATCTTCCCAACCCAGGGATTGAACCCAGGTCGCCCACATTGCACGCAGGNGTTTTATAGTGAAGTGAAAGTCGCTCAGTCATGTCAGACTCTTTGTGACCCCATGGACCATACAGTCCATGGAATTCTCTAGGCCAGAATACTGGAGTGGGTAGCCTTTCCCTTCTCTAGATCTTCCCAACCCAGGGATTGAACCCAGGTCGCCCACATTGCACGCAGGTTCTTTACCACCAGCTGAGCCACCAAGGAAGCCCAAGAATACTGGAGTGGGTAGCCCATCCCTTCTCCAGCAGATCTTCCTGACTCAGGGATCATACCGGGGCCTCCTGGTGGGGCTTTCCTGGTAGCTCAGCTGGTAAAGAATCCTCCTGCAATGGGGGAGACCTGAATTCCATCTCTGGGTTGAGAAGATCCCCCAGATGAGGGAACAGCTACCCACTCCAGTATTCTGGCCTAGAGAACTGCATAAATAGTATTCAAATAATTAATTATAAATTTAGCAAAAATAATTTTCAAACCGATACCTAATACAATATGCTAAAAAAATATATAAATGTCTTAAACAAGTTAAATAGAGTGCATAGAACTGCAGAAAAAGAAAGAACCTAGCATTTTGAATATTTGTGGTTATAAGAAATAGTAGAAATTATGAAAGATACGTAAGTTACAAGTATATAAAAATGTAAAGCTTTTTATGCTAGAAAAGCTCCGTGGGGATATAACAGATTGGGAAATGTTATAAAAAATAATTCAGACAATAAACATAGTGTATGTTACATAAAAATTCATATAACTGTTAAGGACCCAGCAGATAGATGGCTAAGGGATGTGACCAGGCAATGTATTAAAACAACATATGTTTGTCAAGCAAACATACAAGAAAATGTTTAGTAATCACCAAAAAGTGTAATTTAAACTGCAGTGTAACTGATAAATTATTACATTGTGATGGTGATATAAACTGATACAGTAGCTTTGAAAAACATTTGGCAAATACATTCAGAGTTATAAAAATGTTTATACAATTAATATTTCTGAAAATTTAGCCTAAGTAAATAATCCTAAAGAAGAAAAACATGTGCTCATAAAGTGACTAATAGACTTTATGCAGCTCTTTATTAACTGCAGAATCATTTGTAATAGTGAACACATGGGAGCTGTCTAATTTCCTGAGAGTAGATGAAGGGGTGACTGAATTACGATGCATCCTTTTGTTGGAATAAGCAGTCATCGAAAAGTTTAATAATAATGACCTGTGGCAACATGGAAGAAGTACTTCCATTTTAAAGTTACAGGTTTTTTTTTTTTTAAGTGCCGTATATGATTACAATAATGTAAAATTGAAAAGCACGCGCAAGGAAAAAAGTCAGCAACAATGACATAGTAGAATGTGCAGAGGGTGTTAGGGAGCATGGAGCCATCATAAGGTAATACGGTTATGTACCATTCTCCTATCATTTCCGAACTTTCTTATAATTTAGATGATTTTTAAACATATTCAGTTTACCATTTGGTTTAAAATTCCCCTGTACTTCTTGCATGTTAATGAAACCATCAGGAGGAAAGGAGAATTTAATGAGCTTTCTGAGAAAAAAATTTTGCTCACAGAAGTGTTATAAATCACACTAGATGTTTTTCTTTCATAAATAAGTCTTGTACTAAGTGATAGGATTACTCTGATAGGAAAAAGTGACATTTGAAGAAAGCTTTTTAATGTAGTAGATGTGCAATGTGTGGTTAGTGACTGTTTTGACTGGTGAAGTAATTATTTTAATCCAGTCTCATCATTCACTTTAGTTTTGATTTTGTGGCTTAGATTTAAAAGCCATAAATTTCAAAGAAAATAACTTACCTTTGAGGGGGGGAATAGTTTTTACTTTCACCATGACAAATGATCTCTTCTGACTTTGTAGTTATGACTTAATAGTGTGGATTTAATACCAGGTGATCAATGCAGTTGACACCATTTTAGCAATCTATTTGCGTTCTTATAAAGAAGAGAAATTGTTCCTCCTTTCTCGGAGACTGAGTTTCTAAGAACTGTAAAAACATGATCATTTGTTCGGCTCCTTGTTCCTGGTTAGCTGTATGTACCTAGCCTGTTCCCTAACTTGCTGAGCTGCCCGCTGTCCCCGAGGGAACACAAGCAGCCGACTCTCTTTGGGGGGTGTGAGAAATAACCAGGGATGACAACCCCTTTGGGCCGTCTACTGCCCAGGCTTGATTAGATTATGTCTCTATGGTTGACTAGGCTTTGAATTCACTAGTTTGAATTCACTACCTGAAGATTAAAGTCAGTGGTAGTGCACCTCACCACCTCCTAAAATAACACACACACACAACTTGCATGCATGCATACACGTGCACACAGGTTTAGCGCAAAACAACCAACTTTAGGAGAAAAGGCGTCTGGTGGAGTGGGTGTGGGAGTGATGATGGAAAGAAGTTAATCCCTGTCTCCAAAGTAAAGACTAGACAATGGGGATCCATGCAAAGCAGTGCTGGACAATTGACATCTACTGGCTCCCTAGTGAAACGCAGCCTGCCCTCAGTTATTCAGGGACTGATCATCCAAAGTGTGGATTATCCAGGCCATATGCTTCTCCTCCCTTGCCATCTGGCTGGTTGCCTGCTTCCCTTCTTATTAACAGAGAACATACTCAAAATACTTCAGTCCATTTCTGCCAAACCATTTCTATTACCTGTACTCAACCCTATTTTTAAGCTTATTCAGTGCACATTTGGGTCCAATCTGGTTACTTGGCATACTGTGATGTTTCACAGGATGTATTGGTTAGTCTCTAATGTACAATCTTTGGCTTCATCCTTGCCTTGTCATAGCCATTTAGTCATCTCTTGGATGTGTTATTTATCACTCCAGTTAGCTAGTGAGCTCCTTTAAATTAAGGAGTATCTCCTCTGCCTTTCACATCCTTTTCAGCAGGCCCAGAGAGCTCCTCTTCACAGGGTGGGTGTGATACAAGTGCTGTTGGCTGACTCAGTACTATTTATTGCCGTTTCAGTCAGGTAAGTCGTAAGAAAGTCACAGCAGTAAGGAGCAGTAAGCAGAACTGCCATTTGCTATAAAAATCAACTAAAAGAGAATATCCAGGCTTTTGGAACTGGAAGGAGCATTAGAAATAATTTTATCTTGTTAATGGGAAACTGATTCAGAGGAGTAAAGGAACTTGTCTTTGATCACCGAGAACATTTGTAGCAGAGTCTGGATTAGAATTCAGCTCTTTAGAGTCTGTTCCTGTTATATTCCAATTTTGAAGTCTTATATAAGTGTGGAGTCATGCAGAAGGTATGCAGAAAAGGAGTGGCTTGAATTACAATGCTGAGAGGAAAAGAATGTATTAGTAACAAATTATGAAGATTGAGGAAAATTTTATCCTTTTGTGTATACATCGATTTATTGGGATTATAGCTATTATAGAAAATAGCAATTATTTGGAGTTATTTTTATTTGTTTTAAAGACTGATGTAAAACAAAAATTGACAAGATCCCGTCCAAGTGCCTAGAACAAACCTGACACAGTAGGAGTCAATCACAATTTGTTGAGTGAAAGAATGAGACAACCCATTTTTAAAGGACGATGGGTGCTCTCTGGTTATAGTGTTACCAAACCCATTCATGAAAAACAGTAGAGTCTTTCTTTGAATCAAAAGTTTCTTGGTTTTGCCACGTATTTGAATTGACTCTGGACAAACAAGCTACAAATGACAATGAACTTAAGTACCTGTTGTGGATGTCATAAATTGCCAGAGAAAACTAGTACTGTGTTGCTTGCAAATGAAGTGTCTATTGAATATTCTATGTTCTTAGCCTGAACATCTCAGATATGATTAATATAAATTTCCAAGGTGAATCTCAAACATCAGATTACATTTCCAATTCCTGTTAGAGGGGAAAATTGCAATTTTAATACAATTTTAAAGAATATTTAGGTTTAGATATCTATAATTCATGAACATTTACATGAAGGCAAATTGATTTATCTTGCTTTCTTTAAATTTTTTTACATAACTCAATACATGTTTACTGTAGAAAAATTAGAAAACAGAGGTAATCATAAAGAAGAATAAAACTACTTTTAACTCCAGGAGTCAAAGATTAACCTTTAACTATTAATTGTACATCCTTCTAGACCTTTTTTTTTTAGTGCATGTTCATGGGGTTATATACCACATGCCGTTTTAAACTTTTTTTTCCTATCTTATGACTATTTCTCAATGCCAGTAAGTATTTCTATAAGCCACACTTAAAGGTTGCAGAGTATTCCATTATGTATGAGTACCATAATTTGTTTAACTAATCCCTTGGTTTTGACTATTTAGATTATTTCCCATTTTTTCACTATTATAAATGATGCTGTGGTGAACTTCCTTATTTATATATCTTGGTTCACACATTCAATGATATTCTTAGAAAACATTTTGAGGGGCACAATTGCTAAATTTAAAATATACTTAGTCATAAAGGTAGAAAAAAAGAAATTCNAGGTTGCAGAGTATTCCATTATGTATGAGTACCATAATTTGTTTAACTAATCCCTTGGTTTTGACTATTTAGATTATTTCCCATTTTTTCACTATTATAAATGATGCTGTGGTGAACTTCCTTATTTATATATCTTGGTTCACACATTCAATGATATTCTTAGAAAACATTTTGAGGGGCACAATTGCTAAATTTAAAATATACTTAGTCATAAAGGTAGAAAAAAAGAAATTTTATGTGTCAAAAAGATTACTTTCATATAAACTTTGAAACTTTCAGAAACTAAAATGTCCTTAGAGATTTTGCACTTAATTTTGGTTCTTCTTAATAAACACATTTTTATTATACATTAATACAGTTGTATTGGACAAACGATAATCTCCCAAATCCATAATTTTAGACATTTTTCAAATGATTTAATGCCTTAAAATGTTGTTCTGTTGATAGTGTTCTCTTAATAATAGTAATATTATTGATCAGTTTCCCGACATTATTTTCAAAAGCTAGATGCTTTGTTTGGCTGATAGACATGAGGCAGTTTCTTGCTAGAGGCAAAATGTCACTGGACCGTGCACTAATCTTTCCCCCCCTGAGTTTACCCATTTCCAGGCTGATTATATAAACAATAAGGTGTTGTCTTTTTAATTAAGTGAAAGTGACACATTACAGGTGCTTTTCAACAATCTGAACTTATCTGCTAAAGAAGTCTTGCATTATCTATACCCAGATGAGAGTATAATTGTTCAGGCAAGGCCACTCTTGAAGAGTGTTTAAAGCAAAGAGCACAAGAGTCTTCTCCGGTTTTCCATGTGATGGGATATAAGAACAGCGCTGGCCAATTAGGATCAGAGAAGACCCAGGGGAGGCAGGGGAGCGAAGCTTTGCTCACCAGGCTTGTTCAGCTTTATGACATTATAATTTTCATGATAAAGTCTGCAATAACCTTTATCTTTTATATGTAATTTAATGGCCTTGGAATCTTGAGGAGCCAGCCCGCCTCATTTATCATGTAACAAACATCAGCCTCGTCTGGTACAATTTTGTGTGTGTGCTAACTAAAAGAGACATGAAATTAAAAATAGGTCAGAAGGCTTTCCATTTCAGTTTTGTTGATTTATGTGGGTGAGGGGAGTGAAGCAGGCAAAATATTAGTTTCTTTTAAGTGATATTATGAAGAAAATAATCTGTAACAAGCAAAAGGAGATTAGAGCACTATGAGAACACTGGAGATTATGTTTTATGAAATGAGTTCTTTCTAAAGCATTAGAGAAGTAGAATTACAAAAACTATTTCAAGTTGCCTACAAGTGGTTTTTTCCTTGAAGAAAATAAGGGAATGTTGTTTATTTGAAATATTTTGTTTATCTCTCAGTGAGGCTGTGATGGAAGAGGTAATGTGTTTTACTAAATTATTCATTAATTCATCAGATAATTAATTTATGTCCTATGAGAAATTTTTCTCAAAGGGAATTACTGGCTTTCTCTTTAAAAAAAAAAAAAGGCTGTGTCATAATAATGGCACTTCTAAACATACATTTGGAAGGCCAGGGCTTAAGAAAGCATGGATGATGAACGTAGATTCTGAGACATACTAATTTTNGCCTGGCGTGCTGTGGTTCATGGGGTTGCAAAGAGTCGGACACGACTGAGTGACTGAACTGAACTGAACCGAAAATGTAATGACCACGTATCTCACCAAACTCATTTGGAGAGAGCTTTAAATCTTAATATTGAGGCTCTTCAAAAATATCATGAATATGAAGTCCAGAACCAAATGACCTCCCTTCCCTCCCCAGAAATTTGGTTGCTTGTGCCAGTGATATATTTCTGGTCAAGCTCAGGCCTTCCATGTTTTATGTTGCACAAGTTTGGAATTAAACTAAGTCTTTAAGTTCCTGAATAGATGAACATCGAGTGTTTTCTGAGTAAATCATGCCTTTGACTTCAGGTTTTCCCGAGGCCATTTCTGAAGAACCACTTCATTAGAACACAAGAGCAAGGCAGTTCTATTATTCAGAATCTATCTTTGCTGGCTCCATGCTTACTACTTTGTAAATTCTTAGAACAAAAAAATGGAGAAGGCAATGGCAACCCACTCCAGTACTCTTGCCTGGCAAATCCCATGGACGGAGAAGCCTGGTAGGCTGCAGTTCATGGGGTCGCAAAGAGTCAGACAAAACTGAGCAACTTCACTTTCACTTTTCACTTTCATGTATTGAAGAAGGAAATGGGAACCCACTCCAGTGTTCTTGCCTGGAGAATCCCAGGGACGGGGGAGCCTGGTGGGCTGCCGTCTCTGAGGTCGCACAGAGTCGGACACAACTGAAGCTACTTAGCAGCAGCAGAACAAAACAAAATCCTATTTTAGTAACAGAGGATGACTGACATTGGTGGATTCTCAAGCATTTCTACTCACCAACTCCTTTAGAGTTGGAGTTCAACAAAGCCCAGCAAATTCCACATTTCTTTACAATCTTAGAAGTTTTAGTTTTAAAATTCACATAATGTTACATTCTTCTCCACACTATGTTTTTGTATAAGATAATGATATCTTGTCCCCTAGTCTTTGGTTAAATTTGATTCTTGGGTAGCCTGTTTGATTCTGTGGTGCTACATAGCTCTGGCATACCACTGTATACCCCTGATGGAGGGTGTGTACTTGAGTCTGTAAATGCATGCACATAACTGATAGATAGTACCTTTTGTTCCCTTTGATTATCCAGGTTTTATCCCTGTGAAGTTGAATTATTATGCACATGGCAATCAGAGTTGTCTCTAGAATTGGTGAGGCTCCCAGAAGAAAGTTATTCATGAAGCAAGTTCCATTCTTCCAAAGTAATCCATTTTTTCATTTTTAAAATTAATCATGTGTTCTCCTTGGTCATACTAGGGGAGAGTATTTATGATGTAATTCATGACCATACCTGTCACAAGGTTCTAGGCCAGTGGTTCTCAAGTCTTGTTGTTTTCAGTCGCTAACCTGTATCCAACTCTTTTGAGACCCCACCAACTGAAGCATGCCAGGCTCCTCTGTCTTTCACTGTCTCCTAGAATTTGCTCAAATTCATGGCCATTGAATTGGTGATGCTATCTAACCATCTCATCCCCTGTTGCCCCTTTCTTCTTTTGCCTTCAATCTTTCCCAGAATCAGGGTCTTTTCTGGTGACTCAGCTCTTCGCATCAGGTGGCCAAAGTATTTCAGCTTCAACATCAGTCCTTCCAATGAATGTTCAGGGTTGGTTTCTTTTAGGATTGACTGATTTGTTCTTTCAGTCTAAGGGACTCTCAAGAATCTTCTCCAGCACCACAATTAGAAAGCATCGATTCTATGTTTTCTTAATTTTGCAGGATATTTTTGAACTATCACATTATTGGGAGAAGCTACTGGCTAGGAATGCGGAATCAAAGGATACCAGTCCCTTGTCTCCAATTACCATTAAGATTTCCACTAACGTTTGTGTAGTAAATCTGACTTGAGAACTCAGCACCATTTTACATATAAACACAAATGATTTTTGGTACAGAGTTAACTCCCTGAATTTTGCAGAAATGTAGCTACTTATAAATCAAAGAAAGACTACATTTTGTTTCACAAGTTTCCTATTCCAGAAAAATTGTGTGAGTTGCTAGCAAAAGCTACTCGTAACTGAGCCTTAGATACAGAACACCTGTATCATTCTGTGCTGATACTGCTATATTCAAGATGATTCTGCACTTAAGAGCAAGCATCTGACTGCTTTCAAGTATCTTCTAGAACTATCCTGCCTGCATATTTATATTTTAATATATGTATTGTTTATTATGAATTATTTTTGTCCTGATGTCATGTTTAGGGCATTAAAAATATCTTCCTAGGTAGGTAATACTATTTATGAGTTTCATTTCAGGAGATCAAAGGAAATACAAGATAGTTATTACAAAAAGGAGGCATTGGGTATGTTGGAGTGGGTGACCACTGCCCTAAGTGATGACCTTGTTGACTGTATATTAGAGCTGCCTCTGCACTGCATGCTAAAAATTTTCTTTTAGAAAAGTGATTTAATGTGAAGACATTGATAGATTAGCAAAGTGTTTAAGACACATACTTCAAAGTCAGACAGACTTTAATACACATCTTAGCTTTGAGACTTACAGCTGTATGACCTTGGGCAGTCTGTTTACTCTCTTGTCGACTTCATTTTCTCAATTGTAAAATAAGATAACTTGTGAAACTCCTTTGACAAGGTTGCTATTGCTTTCATTCTCCTCATCACTCTTAGTGAAGAGTTTCATGACAGATTACTTTAAATGTCTTCAAAGTTCAGGTCCCTAAGAAAGATTATGCCTTCTAAAGTGCTAGTCTAACAGTGGGAGCCATTTCATTCATGCCGTTTTATTCTTGACTTTGACTGCTAGTGCACATGAAGCTAAGTACTCAAGCTTAATTACTGTGGCTTTCCTCAAATAGGGCTGCTTAACATAGTTTGCTCCCGTTTCATTCCCTCCTCCACTACCCCCTCCCACCAAATTTTGCACTTTCATCTTTTACTGTAAGTTGTAACAAATCCTTTCAAAAGTAGGTAGAAAATAAATAAAAATGAAATAATAAGGCTCCCTTTTCTTTATAGTGTTTATTTCTATAGATGGCAAAGTTCCCCTCTCCCTCTTAATGTATGCTGTTTGCTCATGATAATGTTCAGTTCAGTTCAGACGCTCAGTCGTGTCCAACTATGTGACCCCATGGACTGCAGCACACCAGGCTTCCTTGTCCACCACCAGCTCCTGGAGCTTGCTAAAACTCATGTCCATCAAGTTGGTGATGCCACTCAACCATCTTATCCTCTGTGGTCCCCTTCTCCTGCCTTCAATCTTTCACAGCATCAGGTACTTTTCCAGTGAGTCAGTTGTTCACGTCAGGTGGCCAAAGTAAATCTTTACTGTATCACCTACCTGGATAAATATGACAATAACTGAGATGCTGCTGCTGCTGCTAAGTCACTTCAGTCGTGTCCGACCCTGTGCGGCCCCATAGACGGCAGCTCACCAGGCTCCCCTGTCCCTGGGATTCTCCAGGCAAGAACACTGGAGTGGGTTGCCATTTCCTTCTCCAATGCATGAAAGTGAAAAGTGAAAGTGAAGTCGCTCAGTCATGTCCGTCCCTGAGCGACCCCATGTAATGCAGCCTACCAGGCTCCGCCGTCCATGGGATTTTCCTATTTTACCCCAAATACCCATCCATAGAGTTAGTTCAATATAAATTATTTAATTCTATTTTCTTAGCAAAAATCAGGAGATTAATATGCATTGCTGCTGTATCTTACCATACCATTGTAGAACAGTGGTTCTCATCATTTCTAATCAGGACCCTTTTGCATTTTTAAAAATTATTAAGGACTCAAAGAGCTTTTGTTTATGTGAGTTGAATCTCTCAATATTTATATTAAAATAATGAAATTAAAATTCAGAAAATTTAAAATACTTCTAAATTATTAAAAAATAAACCTATTTTATATTAACCCATTATATATTAAATCTTTTTTACATTAACACAAATATATTTTTCTGAAAACTAAGTATTTTAAGTATATTTTTCTTTTTTTTAAGTATATTTTTCTTTTTTTTTTAAGTATATTTTTCAAAACAACAATAAAACATTTTATTGGGTTGGCCAAAAATTTTGTTTGGGTTTTCTGAAAAATGTTATGGAAAACCTCAAATGAAATTTTTGGCCAACCCACTAGAAGAAAAGAATAGAGTTGTGTATCTGTCTTTGAGGCATAATTGACATTCAACATTATTTTAACTTCAGGTGTACAACATAAAGGTCTGATATTTATATATTTTGTGAAAGGATCACCATATAGTCTAGTTAACATCCTAGCATGTTGTCTTAATAGAAGACAGCTAGATTCTCCCATCTGCTTCTGTAATCAATGTTACAATATTATACATCATATAGTCTCATAAAAAAATGAGAATGAGAAGGACAGATATCATCATCGTTGTTATTATTAAAATAACTTGGACCTTATGAACCCTCAAAAGGGTCTTGGAATGCTTAGGACCCTGGATCACACAACTGCTGGTATAGAATATAGCCAATTAAAATGGCAATATAAGAAAAAGAAATAATGCCTTGCCCTCATTTCAATTTCAGTTATTTCAGTGAGCTAAAGTTTTTTTAAATATGCCTCTTACCCTTCTCTCAAAGTTCATAGAAACATTAAGGTCAAACTATAGTTGATGGGAATGAAAAAAAAAAAAACTATAGTTGATGGGAATGCTTAGATTTTTCTTTTAAGATCTGGCCAACAATGTATTTTGAAAGCTACTAGGACGGAGGAGCCTGGTAGGCTGCAGTCCATGGGGTCGCA
>SJYA01001606.1:778728-821224 GCA_006410615.1 Neotragus moschatus
CAGAACAAGACAGCTATTTGTACCATTAGGCCATTGCTCCTTTTTAGTTGTGTTTAGGGACCTTCTCCAATTTAGTCTCCTTTGACGTGAGCAGAGTGTCTATTCATTCAAGGGGAACACCATGACACAGCTGGAGAATATGGCTTGGGAACACAGAGGGCATTGTGTTCTTGTTTCCCAATTTCAGAAACTCAGAGTTGTTTTATTTGCCGGACTATCCACCGAACTCTGGATACCAGACACTTCTGTACATTTATAGTTTTGTGTTGAGATTCTGCAACTCTGAGGCATCATAATTAAATCTGCAAGTACCTTGTGAGTCATTTTTTAAAAAAGACTAAACATTAACAATGTTTTATTCAGTTTGGGGCTTACCTGAATTTTATCTATTTTTAACTATTTCTTTGAAAAGTAACTGTTTTGTAAGTGAGGACTTCCCTTGTGCCTCAGACGGTAAAGCGTCTGTCTACAATGCGGGAGACCCGAGTTCAATCCCTAGGTCAGAAAGATCCCCTGGAGAAGGAAATGGCAATCCACTCCAGTACTATTGCCTGGAAAATCCCATGGACAGAGGAGCCTTGTAGGCTACAGTCCATGGGGTCGCAAAGAGTCGGACATGACTGAGCAACTTCACTTCTTCAATGTTTTGTAAATAGATATTTCGTAAGTAATTTAAATCAATACCTCAAGTATCAGTAATTTTTTCTTAAGGCAACCTTAGACACCAGAATAGTGCTGAAACAAAGAATAATAATAATCCTAATTAATTGTGTGTTTCCTGGTAGAAGCCAAAGCACCTCCATATATATATATGATCTTGTTTGTTTTAAAAAGTTAGCGCTATAGACAAAGAAGGGGCTGCCCTGGTGGCTCAGTGGTAGAGAATCTGCCTGCAGTGTAGGTGACTCGTGTTTGATCCCTGGGTTAGGAGGATCTCCTGGAGAAGAAAGTGGCAACCCATTCCAGTATGCTTGCCTGGAGGATTCCATGGACAGAGGAGCCTGGTGAGCTACACAGTCCATGGGGTTGCAAGAGTCAGATTCGACTTAGTGACAAACCAGCACCACCGCATAGGCAAAGAAAGAAGCCTTGGGACAATGAATGGTTTAAAAAAAACCAAAACAACCAAAGACCTAAAAATTACCTAAACCCAGTGTGATTGATTGGTTTGCTAATCAAAAGGGGAAGAGAAAAAAAAAAAAAGGGTTCTGACTTGGTGATGGTAGCTTTGCAAACCAAAGCACTTACTGCAAACCCTAGAAACACAGGAGGATGCCAGATAAAGAAACCAGGCAAAATGAGAACAAAGGAAAGGGGAGGAAGAAAAAGGAGTACGGAGGGAGACTGGAGGACAGCCAGCAAAGAGAAGCAACGGTTTAAATACTAACCTAAGAAAATTGAGAACAGCCGTGGCAAAGAATGAGAAAGGTGGGGGCAAACAGACCAGCTGAGCAACCTTTTAGGACACCCACCCCTCAGGGCACCAGGGTCACAGAGTGGGACAGTCCGGAGCTCAGGTGCCTCCAGCACCCAGGAGCTCTTTACTGTACTTCCTACAGCCCAGCACAATCATCCATCTTCACAGCAAACCTGCTTCATAAGGAATGAAGAAAAGTTTGAATCACATTTGTTGTTTTTTATTCACCAAAACCTTAAATGTTAACTTAAAAAAAAAAAAAAAAAAAGAACTTAACTGAGTTTTCCCCATAAGAGAAGTCTACACGAAATCACTGTGACTGGGTTCACTAAATTTGACATTTCTATTGGATATATCGGGCTACTTCATTTCTCTACTGTGCTATATATGAGTGGACTAAAATATAGTCAATTCATTATTATATGAGCTACTTAAGATGGAAGGGAAGGTTGATAATCCAAGATGGTAACGCAGCCTACTGTGATTTATTCTTGGTTATTTACATTTGTATTTTGATATGGTACAGTTCCCTTTGTATGATAGGGGTCTGTTTACATTTGTTCTCATCAACAGGCCATCAGTGCCTGCAGGGCCCATCCAGCATCCAAAACCTAGAGCACAGTCTGGCATGTAGCTGGAGTTTAATCAATGTTAGTTGAATAAATGATTGAAGAAATAGATATATCTGATCTGAGAAATCTCTGTGAACAAAGTAACGCCTCCACACAATGAAAACACAGTCGGTAACACCTGGAAAGCTTAACTACTTGTCTCTCAGACTGCTGTGAAGCCCCCCAACCTCAACCCAAGTGCCCTACAGTAAATCCTTCCCGAGAACAACGGAAGTGGTTAAGTGTTCAGGTGTCAGAATGCTACCCCGCTGGGCTGCAGGCTGCATACAAAGTTATATTACGTTGAGTTTGAAATGCTAACAAAGCAAGTAATTAAGCTGAGTAAGTGCTAACTTGCTTGAAAGCAAGATTGGAAGCTGATAAACCAAAATGCTGATAATTAAGAGTTGATTATACAGCTTTGTTGTTTCTCTACCCTGCTAATAGCCTCTCATTCTCCTGTAATGATTTCTTCCCCACAAGGGAGGAAAAAAAAAAAACCAACCAACCATCAGTCTCGGCCACTTCCTCTCTCCCATCCAGGGTAAGGCACAACTTACCTTTGAGTAATATTCCACTGTACATATATATCACTTATCCATTGATCATCCCCATTTTATAAATGGTGAAACTGTGGCTCAGACAAGTAAAACTCAGTCCACATAGCTTTTCCCTATGGAAGCCTTCTTCCAAATTCTTTCAGCTTTATCTGCCCTCTCTCTCCTCTTTGCTGATATTATCCCACATCTTAAGTTATAAATCTCCTTATGGTCTCAAATGTATATTCAACACTTAACCTT
Organism: Neotragus moschatus; assembly: GCA_006410615.1. Lineage (NCBI taxonomy): Eukaryota > Metazoa > Chordata > Mammalia > Artiodactyla > Bovidae > Neotragus > Neotragus moschatus. Next base: position 781,557 of record SJYA01001606.1, read on the forward strand.
GATACTGAATCCAGTTCCATATTTCCACTAGATCCGCCAGAATATCCCTCTGATGTCTTTGACTCACTGTGCAAAAAACAAATCCATCATCATCTGATCCTCAAAATAGACTTGCCATTCTAACATCCCTATTGGTGTTAATGGTGACAAATTCTCCAACCACCTGGACTTTAACCTCTGAGTCATGCTTGGGCCCCCTTTCCCATCCTTGAATTTTCCAAATTCAGTGTCATATAGTCCTGTCAATTGTGCTTTCCTAATCCTATCCATACCCATTTCAGCTTTGCTGTCCTTGTAAAAGAGGTTCTATAATGGATCTAAGAGCTGAGGCTGAGTTCAAACCTCAGCTCATCTACTTCCTGGCTTGAAGAAGAAGGAGGGTATTGAACTAGTCACCTGATCTCACATAGCCTCAATTTCCTCATCTGTACAAAAAAGCCCAATGTGGAAGGTATTTTGAATAATAAATGTGATATATTTATTGTTGCCCAGCACAGAACCCAACATTTAGTAGACACTAAATAGTAATTCTTCTCTTTTTAAATTCTGTCTTCCTACTTTTAGTTCACTAGCCTTCTTCCCTCATCTTTCAGTATTTAGTTACTTGCAGGAAACAAACCACTTTATTTTAGCATTATCTCTCATTTTACAATGCCTTGATTGTATATACCAGAGAACAGTGATTGTGTTCAGGGTTGACACTTCATATTTGTGTTTGAGACTTGATATGACATTTAGTGAGTGAAAGTCGCTCAGTCGTGTCTGACTCTCTGCAACCCCATGGACTATACAGTCCATGGAATTCTCTAAGCCAGGATACTGAAGTGGGTAGCCTTTCCCTTCTCCAGGGGATCTTCCCAACCGAGGGATCAAACCCAGGTCTCCCCATAAAGAAGGATTCTTTACCAGCTGAGCCACAAGGGAAGCCCCCATTATTTCACATTTAGAATTCCTAAAAAATCTTGGAAAGAATTTCCATGTATTAAACTCCTTCATCAAAATTGTCTCATACAAAACAACTGAAAGTTGCAAAATTTATTGAGCCTAGTCTAATTTTTGAAAAGACTGCTTTGAAGTCAGTAAAGTGAGATTTCCGTGATTAAGAGCAGTTGGAGGGATTAATGGAGAAGTGGCATGAACTTAATGGATAACTTTGAGTGCACCAAATTTTAACTGGGATAAGTGGAGTGAGGAAATATTCCCCCTACCCCACCCAAATGCCAAAGTACAATATGGCAAGAAAAAAGTCCAATTTGTGCATTTTCAGCAGAAGGGACACCTGGGAAGAATACTTTCTTCAGTTTGTGAAGTAAGGGAATGTAGGCAAATTAAATCCCAACCTCCTCATCAGCAATCTGCCCTCCAGGGAGCTGTCCAGAGTAGCCAGGCCACGTCCAGCTGCACTGAAGACAGAAATTCCATGTATGGATCCTGAACTCTGTTTCTTACCTAGCTGGGTTACTGGGTCACCAAAAACCCACTAGCAGTAACAATAAAACCTCCAAATAATCTTTATGAGTGGTTTGGAGAAATTTTAGTAACAACTAGGCATGTTTCCATGTACTTCAGATTGATGCCTTCCTTTCATGTTTTGGCATGGTAAGAAAGGAGGTAGTGAAGATGGGGATGGCATTAGTTCCCCATCTTATACTAGACATCCCGGTATAGCCATGTATATAATTCTCCAAACTCAACCAAGCATTCCTTGACGGTGGTGCTCCGTCAGCAATAAAGAGCATGACTGCCCTTGGTACCACACTCCAGTTTCAAGCTAATGGTTTGAGCATGTCTAAGATGGTCGATCTTGGAGAAGGCAATGGCACCTCACTCCGGTACTCTTGCCTGGAAAATCCCATGGATGGAGGAGCCTGGAAGGCTGCAGTCCAGGGGGTCACAAAGAGTTGGACACGACTGAGTGACTTCACTTTCACTTTTCACTTTCATGCATTGGAAAAGGAAATGGCAACCCACTCCAGTGTTCTTGCCTGGAGAATCCCAGGGATGGGGAAGCCTGGTGGGCTGCCTGTCTATGGGGTCGCACAGAGTTGAACACAACTGAAGTGACTTAGCAGCAGCAGCAAGATGGTTGATCTATCCAAACACTTAGGTTGGAGCATTACTTTTGTCTCATTCCTGAAGTATGTAATCAAATTCTAAAGACCAATTGCTTGGGAGTTCTTGTTTTTCTTTTGCTTAGCAAAAGCAGACAATTCTACCGAATGGGTAATTTAGCAGTTCACTTGCTACTTCCTGATGTTTTGTGTTTTACTTTTCTCTCGTGAGTAAATGTGAATGCTTGTATGTTGTCTTCTGAGTTTTTGTTCTGATAGTCTCCCTTCCTATCTCTTCTCAGCCTTTCCCTTCATGAGATCTAAGAATGACATTCTCTAGTATTCTGTGTCCATGTGCTATGAAAATTCGCACTCTGCTACTCACTCTTATTTACCCATAACTAACTGTCTTGCCCTCAGTCCTGTTTTTCTCTCATTTTGCCTGAGAATCCTTGTTCTCCAGTCTCCATAATGAATTAAAAAGCTATACGAATCCAGTGGCTGACTGGGGTTTACATAGGTTTGGTCCCAGTAGAACCTTAACAGAATCTTCTTTCCATTCCATTATGAATTGGATTCCTCAGACTCTTTTGAATGAACCATTAGGATTGTCTCAAAAGTGATTTATTAGAGTTGGGTCATGCAGTTCAGAATGAAATTATAAACTCAAAACTTCAAACTCAATGTTTTGGGGGTGAATGGGTAAATAAATTCTTTTAGGGTATTGCAATCATATTTATTTGGCTATTCTCTTTTCCCCCTCACCTAGCCCCTTAACACAGTAAAATTAAATTTCATAAATGTGGCTCAAGATTTGGCAGTGACTCTGTTTTATATTATATTGCTGCCACACTCAACCATCTCTCCCCCTCCCTTTTTTTCCACTCCATGTACTTGCCTCAGAGCAGAGGGTTCAAGAATAAATGTATTACCAAAATGAAGAAAACAAGACTTTGAACTTCAGAGTAAAGGACTATAAAGTGGCCAACAGTCTGATTACCAGTCAGGCTTCTAGATGGTTTATTAATGAAGCAATGCATTATCCACAAGGGGAAAGCAATGCCATTAGTGTTTCACTCGAGGCACAGAAGTTCCTATTTAAGGAAAAGTAAATGCATAGCCTGCACCCTGTCAGAAAACTAATTTTATTGTTAACAATGAGTTGAGTACTCTTGTAGTGATGAGAAAATATTCCAGCCTTCATTGCCTTCCACAAATACGTTGCTAGAAGTAAACGAGGTGTGCTATTTCAGTAGCAGTTTAGCAATACCTCGGCTCTATTATCAGCAACACACACCGTTGGTTCATGGCAGAAGGCAAGCCACTCTTGTCTGCGAATAAGCATCGGGCTGACTGTGCAGGATGATAATTGCTCTGCCTTCACTTCCTTTGGCACCTACTGATCTCTGCTAAGTGGTTAGTAAAACATTGTTGTAGGAATGTCAAGCACTTTGAAAAATTTGAAGGATTTCATTTTTGATTGTCCTTTTTCTTATGTTTAAGTTTGAGGAAAGTTCATGCAAAGCCATTCCGCCACTACCATTGCTCCTAGGAAGTGTCTTAAATAGTAGGGTGCCAGGGTGTCTGTGCCTGGCATCTTTTAATCAATTGTGTTTTCTTTTGCGTTATACTGTGAGATGGGCTGGATATGTTGGGATATCAAGTGACTGACTTCAAATGGATGGCAAATTCACTAAAGTGAAAATGATCGTGATAGTTCCCTCATTTCCCCCTGCAGTGTATGTAAAACTGACTTTTAAAGTGTTTAGTGGCTAATGGATCATGTAAGGTCAGTACTAGCCATGGCGGCCACGGCTATTATTTTCTCTTTTCATGGGAGGGTGCTCAGCAAAATGAGATTGTCACACTCTTTTTTTGAGAGGACAGCGACAGACAGTTAAAAGCCTCTTCACGTAAGGATGTTATTTCATAAAGACACCAGCACTGGATTATCCCCTTCACTTTAAACTTCTGCCAGCTTGTACAAAGAGATAAAACAAAATAGCCTGGTCCCAGGGGTGGGGAAGTGCTGGCCAGCTCAGCCTGGGTCCACAGGCTTTCATTTTGATTAGTCACATGTGAGGAAAATTCACTTAGGCTGAGAGGTAAATTTAATACCAGTTATGCCCATGCTGGTCACATCACAACCATTTTCACATGATGCCACTTAATTCCCTAAGAAGCAGAAAGGTAAATCGGTGGCTGGCCAGCAAAGGTGTCACAATGCATTAAGACCAGGACTCGCTGCAGGGGATAATGGTTCTGATTGCTGTTGACTCATGTCTCCACCAACTGCCTCATGTAAAATAAGTGACATTTAAAAGACATCAAGATGTGAGAAGAGGTAAGGGAGAGAAAAAGAGAGAGTAGGATAAAAAGTGTGCGCTTCTAAACTTGCCACCCGAATGTGCAGTTTCTCTTCCACCCTAAGTGGTAGGAAATGATAACTCGACATGCCATGGGTGACCTGCACTAAGCTTTTAACTTCCTGTCTTGTGTTTTTAGAGAAAAATCTGTAAAATTGCTTCTGGNGAGGCACAGAAGTTCCTATTTAAGGAAAAGTAAATGCATAGCCTGCACCCTGTCAGAAAACTAATTTTATTGTTAACAATGAGTTGAGTACTCTTGTAGTGATGAGAAAATATTCCAGCCTTCATTGCCTTCCACAAATACGTTGCTAGAAGTAAACGAGGTATGCTATTTCAGTAGCAGTTTAGCAATACCTCGGCTCTATTATCAGCAACACACACCGTTGGTTCATGGCAGAAGGCAAGCCACTCTTGTCTGCGAATAAGCATCGGGCTGACTGTGCAGGATGATAATTGCTCTGCCTTCACTTCCTTTGGCACCTACTGATCTCTGCTAAGTGGTTAGTAAAACATTGTTGTAGGAATGTCAAGCACTTTGAAAAATTTGAAGGATTTCATTTTTGATTGTCCTTTTTCTTATGTTTAAGTTTGAGGAAAGTTCATGCAAAGCCATTCCGCCACTACCATTGCTCCTAGGAAGTGTCTTAAATAGTAGGGTGCCAGGGTGTCTGTGCCTGGCATCTTTTAATCAATTGTGTTTTCTTTTGCGTTATACTGTGAGATGGGCTGGATATGTTGGGATATCAAGTGACTGACTTCAAATGGATGGCAAATTCACTAAAGTGAAAATGATCGTGATAGTTCCCTCATTTCCCCCTGCAGTGTATGTAAAACTGACTTTTAAAGTGTTTAGTGGCTAATGGATCATGTAAGGTCAGTACTAGCCATGGCGGCCACGGCTATTATTTTCTCTTTTCATGGGAGGGTGCTCAGCAAAATGAGATTGTCACACTCTTTTTTTGAGAGGACAGCGACAGACAGTTAAAAGCCTCTTCACGTAAGGATGTTATTTCATAAAGACACCAGCACTGGATTATCCCCTTCACTTTAAACTTCTGCCAGCTTGTACAAAGAGATAAAACAAAATAGCCTGGTCCCAGGGGTGGGGAAGTGCTGGCCAGCTCAGCCTGGGTCCACAGGCTTTCATTTTGATTAGTCACATGTGAGGAAAATTCACTTAGGCTGAGAGGTAAATTTAATACCAGTTATGCCCATGCTGGTCACATCACAACCATTTTCACATGATGCCACTTAATTCCCTAAGAAGCAGAAAGGTAAATCGGTGGCTGGCCAGCAAAGGTGTCACAATGCATTAAGACCAGGACTCGCTGCAGGGGATAATGGTTCTGATTGCTGTTGACTCATGTCTCCACCAACTGCCTCATGTAAAATAAGTGACATTTAAAAGACATCAAGATGTGAGAAGAGGTAAGGGAGAGAAAAAGAGAGAGTAGGATAAAAAGTGTGCGCTTCTAAACTTGCCACCCGAATGTGCAGTTTCTCTTCCACCCTAAGTGGTAGGAAATGATAACTCGACATGCCATGGGTGACCTGCACTAAGCTTTTAACTTCCTGTCTTGTGTTTTTAGAGAAAAATCTGTAAAATTGCTTCTGGGAACTGCTCCAACATGTTATCATTTATTTCCAATTTAATTTTTTTTTAAGTTTTATTCTTTTGCCCTCGCATATCAGTCTATTCATCTCTTTAAAAGCTTGAGGCTGAATCAAGTTAGGCAGTGGTAGACAACAAGAGGCAGTCTACTTTCTGAAGGCCCATTTATGTCTATTTTTATAAAGAGAATCAAATTCCAGTTTACAGTAAGCATATGCTTCAGTTGACATCTGTTTCTAAGACTTGGACGCTTTGTTTGCATAACAGTCACCAATAAATGGCCTTGTTTTAAGTCTGCTCACTGAGTTGTATGTGGGTTGTTCAGCTGGGGATTTTAGTCGCAGCTGATCCCCTACCGCTCATAGCTGATAGGAAGGGGAAAATCCGAGAAGCCCAGTCCTATTTATTAATGCAGATTTTAACATTCTCAATGAACCACTTATCCACTGTGATTCGGCAACCAAATCCTTATTTGCTCAGGGAGGGGAGGGGGTGTTCTTCAAAGTGCTGAATTAAAGCTTACCAGTTTTTTTTTGGAGGCAGAGGGGATGGGGAGGAGGGAGAGAAAGCAAGGCCCTTTCTTTAGCCAGTCTCCTCTAATTCGAAGTACAATGAGAGTGACTCTTTAAACAGGACATCATAAACCAAGCTTATGGTTCATGAATTTATTGTTAGCTAAGAATATCAAAGATCTAAACGTGGGCCTTTTGTTCAAAGTCTTGATGCTTTTTCAATAGTGCTTAAATGTCGATTTAGAGTTTGATGGAACTAAGCTGTGTCTCCTTCATTCATCTAATTCTGTTTCATTTTAAGCATACCTGATTCCACATGCGTGGGAAACAGCCACAATATTCAAATATTTTAAGATGTCCATGTGACTATCTTTAGGATCATTAGTGCTAATTCAAGAAGTTGCTACTTGTGTTAAGCTGCTTCAAAAACAAAGCTAATCCACACTCTCCATAAATCTGCCCTTTTTCGCCCTTCCTCCTGAAAGGCATGCCAGCAGTTAAAATATGAAGTCTTAAGGATGGCATCTATGCGCCCCAGAAAGTAAACCTGATGAATAGAGTGTTTTACTTGAGTTCTCATATTTCTGTAGAGGAAATCTAACTTTTGTATATTTGAAAATAGAGTATTCACTGACTTTTAAGATACTGAACTTTTTCTCCTGAGTTATTGTATAATATTCAGTAATCATTTATGAAATGTGTGTAACATTTTTCAAGAGGATTTACATATCAACTTTTCCTAGTGGAATCAACAACAGTAGAATGAAATGTATCTACTCCATTTACTCTTACCCAGTGCTCCTACTTTCTTTTTCCCTTTAATTTTTATATATGGTAAAAATTTCATTGAAGAGAGATTTTAGATGACAGGACTGTAATTTTAAACCCAATAGAAGAGGTGTAAGCAATTTGAGCTTAGCTGAAGCATAATCTTAGGTTGTCAAGAAGAAACCCATTCTCCCTATGCTAATCAATCAGTGTATCAACCAACCAATCATCTCTTCAGCTTAGCATATATCCTAAGGTTTGATATATCTATTAACCGCCCATCATGCAGCTGGGCTCTGGATGATGAGATTCCTCCTATCTTGGCATTTGGCGGCCGACGACTGAGCTATCACAGCCTCAGATAAATACCAAAGTGGAGATTTCAATCCTGTCCCTGAGTGCGGAGACAATCCAGAAACGTTGAAAATATTCTTAGAAGAGAATACACAAGAAAATTACATTTCTCAGTGCTGCGTTGTGTGTAGAAATTGTATACATTACATGATTTCCCTTCCTTGGACACAGCAAAATAAAAGACACTTTTATTATGATTAGAATGCCAGTAATCAAAAGAATAGTTGGAATCTGCCATAAACAGATTAATTGCAAGATGAATTACCTGTAGACATTTAAATAAGTAAGAATAGTGACCAATTAGTTGATAAATTTCCTGAAAATAAATAGAAGCTCAAGTTTATAAAGCAAGGCATATAATTGTTGTAATTCCAGGGAAAGGGGTTATGGATTTCCAAAGACTGTACGTTGCTTCCTGGTTTCAGTTCAGAGGTTCTGGTATGAGATGAGCTGCGACTGAATGGGTCTACAGCCTCTTCCACCAGTTGTGGTTTGAAGACAGGGAGTGTTTCCATAAAACTGCTGATTGAGAAAGAGAAGCCAAAAGGGCTTTTACTGAACGTGAAGTGTCTCTGAATGTGTGGAAATTGAAATGAGTGGGATTCATTTCTTCAAGCATTGATTTCCGCCTGGAAGATGCAAATCTTTTCACAAAATGCAGGTTCAAATCATGTCTTTCCTACACTGTTGTTCCAGTCTCTTAGTCTGAAAAGAGAAGCACAGTAAGGTATTAGGAATTATAGTTCCAAGTGAGGCTCAGTCAGTATTCTGTAGGCCTTACTTCATAAATTGAGATTTCAACGAAGCATCCATGAAAAGTAGTAAGCAGTTATTCTCATCATATTTAAACTATTTCATCTTCTTGCAAAACATTGTTTTTCGTGTCAACTGTGGTATGAATTTTGACTTTTACTATAGTATTTACTTAGCCAAAATCTTTTTAGTGCTACTGGGCAGCTTAAACCGATGAAAAAGATAGTCCAGCCTCAATACAGCTCTCTGGGTTTGAAGCCATTTTTTTCAATCATTTGTTGAGGGTAGGACCAACAGAAGCATGATGGGGTTCACGATAACATGAACTCTTTGCTGCTGGAGAGAGAAGGAAATCTCTTTTCCGTCCTGAGAAGTCCAGCATGAGTCCATACAGAGACCATGATGACTTCTCTGCTCTCAACAACTTAGCCCGTGCACTTTGATCTCAACTTAAGAACACTCCTGTGTCCTGGTGTGAAAGGGCCTATAGCAAAATAACAGCTCTAGAATTTCTGTATTTTTCTCAACAGAAAGATAACCGTGGTGTCAAATACAGAGCAACAGTTTGGTTTGAATAGTATATTTTTGAAGGCCCTGCTCAGGGAGTTGTGATTCTCAGAGAAAACACTGTACTATATGGGTTAAGGTTATAAATTTTATCATAGCAAAGGGAAGCCCCCCTCCCCCCACCAAAAAAAAAGCAACACAGAGAATCATTTTCTGTATCTAAAGTCACTTAAAGGACCCATTCTGGGACTCATTCCAGGCTGCTGTGATTAGAGACCTGCATGTTTGTAGATAGCCACAGATAAGCCCCAGATATGAGCACCCATGACACGTGCTCTGCTGAATGAAACGAAAGGATTGATTTAGAGAAAGATGGCCTATTGAATGTGGATTCTTTGTTACTGGCCTGGAAATGTGTAAGCATGCACCTTTCAGGCCCTGGACAGTCTTACTCCCCAGGGCATCTATTCTGTCTTCTGGTGATAATTGTCCTGCCAGCTCTGCAGATTGTGGATATAGATAAGAAAGCCAGTGAGAGTGGATTGAGCACAATTAGAAACTTATCCACACTGGAAATGACCTGTGACTGCATTACCAGGTAGAATCTGGTCCTGAGTAGATACATCATATAAAGCTCAACACACAGGTCTAGTAAAAGAAGAGGGGTTTATTTTTCATTGCTGTGAGTTCCAGGTTTAGAATATTTTGCTACTGTTCTGCGTGAATCCAGCATGCCTTCACATAAATCATGTAACCATGCCACAGAGAATTAGAGAAACAGTGAGCAACCTGTCCTCAAGGAGTTCATGTTCAAAGACAACATAAAGAAACAGATCAAAGTATTTTCATGAAAGCTTGAAGGTAGTATCAGCAAAATTTCTTCATCAAAGAAGGATTAATGTTTGCTTTCAAAAATTAAAAGAATTATGAATTTTTAAATAAGTGCATAGTAGATAGAAGTATACTTTATTTTTTTTTGAATACTTATGTATCTATTTATATGGCTGTACCGGATCTTAGTTTTGGCTTGCTGGATCTTCAATCTTTGTTGAGGCATGCAAGTTCTTTAATTGCAACATGCAGGCTCTTTAGCTGTGGCAGACAATCTCTTAGGTGAGGCATGTGGGATCTAGTTCCCTGACTGGGGATTGAACCTGGGCTCCCTGCATTAGGAGCATGTAATCTTAGCCACTGGACCACCAGGGAAGTCCCTTGAATTCTTTTAAATGGAAAAGGGGAGCTAAAACTACAGAAGAGGAGGAAATGAGATGAGATGAGGAGATCAAAGTAAGATGAGATGGCTAAACAGTCACAAAGGGGTGGACACGCCAGAACGACTGAACAACAAAGGGGAAGCTGAGGGGAAGGGAGGGAAGAAAGTAATGGACAACGTGAGCATCTGCACCAGGGCTGTGACTGCTCTCTGCCCTGTGGGCCCTATCTACGATGCAGGGAGGGAGTTCCTCCAGCTCAGAATGTTTTGGGGCCTGAGAGGCAGTATTCGCCCCAGCATCACGCACCAAGGGTTGACCTCTGTCTTGGTCAGCTTGTACTGCCCTAACAAAATGCCAAAGAGTGGGTGGCTTCTCACAGTTCTGTGGGCTGGAAGTCTGAGATCAGAATGCCAACGTAGTTTCCACTGAGGCTTCTCTTGTGGTGGTCTCCATTTTGCCATATCCTCACAAGACCTCATCATTGTGTGAGCACGGGGCAGGGTTGGGAGAGCATCCTTTGGAGTCTCTACTCATAAGGGTGTTAATCTTATCATATCAGGACATCCACCCTTAGGACCTTGTAATTACCTCCTTGTGGGCTCTACCTCCAAGTATAATTGCCTTGGAGGTTAGGATTTCAACATACGAATTTGGGGTGAAAGCAGTTCAGTCCATGGGAGCCACCAATTGTAACAGAAAGAATCTCCTCAAAGGTGTCTTGCCAATACTGCTGAAGAGACCACGTGTGTGTGTGTGCGCGCACGTGCATGCTCAGTCATGTCTGACTCTTTGCGATCCATGGATTACATGTAGCCCACCACGCTCCTCTGTCCGTGGGATTTCACAGGCAAGAATACTGAACGGGTTGGCATTTTCTCCTCCAGGGGATCATCCCGACCCAGGGATTGAACCCGCGTCTCACATCACCTGTACTGGCAGGCAGATTCTTTACCACTGCGCCACGTGGAAAGTCCATTAACTAGTACATAACCCATGGTTTTCTGAAAGCATTGTGCCCAGCCATTAAGCAGCGGAGCCAAGGAAGGAGAAAGCTGGCATAGAGCAAAAAGGGTGCACAGTGAACGCTTTATAAATACTCTGAATGGGTGAAAAAATAATGACCTCTGACTTTTTTATGGTTCTTAACTCATGCTGCCACAGATTGGTTATAAGGTCCATATCACACTGTGATATGAAAGTATTAATTGAATAGGGGCAATCAGAATTTCTATGTGAATAATGACCTAGAAAATAATACTCTGCCCATTTAACAATAGAATGGGGAGCCAAGGCTTCACTTGGCAACACAGTTCTCTTGATGGGGTCAGATATTATTTTAAACCCTGGGGTATATACATTTTATGTCCTGTTTTAGCTCTTAAAGCTGATGTGAATTTTTTTTAGAGTCACTTAAGAGGAAGGAAGAGAATTAAGGGAGGAAAAATAAGTAAGTTGCAAGTATTGTTCTTTTGGTTTTGTTTGTAACCTTCTGACTGATACCTTCATCAATGCTCATCTTGAATAGTAACCATTCCATTAAAAACAAACCAGTAACTTTAATTAATATTAATGTGCCAGTGTCGGTTTCTTGGCTTTGACCAATGTAAGATGTTGACAATGAGAAGAACTGGGTGAAGGGTGTCCAGCAACTCCCTGTACCAGTCTTTTCTGTAAATCTACAATTATTCCAAAATAAAAAGTTTATTTTTAAAACCCAGGTATGTGTGTTTTACAGGGAGCATGTCTGAATAAGAAAGGCCTTAGCTCTACTTTTATGGGAGCATTTTCTCAGTGTTTCTCCAGGTGAGTGCTCATTTAAATCTGATATCCTGAGAAGCTGATGGCTCACCCTGCGTTCCTGTTGACCATTTAGACAGGTCCCTGGTTGACCGTACTGAGATGCTCTCCTGTCTGATACTGAATCACAGAAAGAGGAGGATTTAGGATTATCTGACTGGGGAATGCCACTGAGCAGTAAAATAAAATAAAATAAAATCATCTCTTTGCATTGTTTACAAGCTGAAGCATACTGTATCGCACTGTAAGTTGCTTTCCAGCTCTTGTTTTCTATTAGGCTTACCATGTGGTGTATCATCTGAAAGTGTCTAATGGTTACTGTGAAATTAGAGGCTGTCCAAACAAAATTTAAAATCCTAAAACTTTCACTCCCAAGTGTGATAATTCTTAGCTATGCTAGTAAACCGTTTGACATGTGTGGAAACATAATTCAATTTTTTTTACATCAGATTGTCTTTTTTTAAAGGTGTGTCTAACAAAATGTGTGACTATATAATAGAGGAGACAGTATTTGATTTTTAATTTATATGTTTAGTTTCTGCCATGTTCTAGGTCCATTTGAATGTTTGAAAAATAATAAGGTAATAGAAAAAATGCTTATGTGAATCCCTGTGCTAACTGCATTGTTTTACTTATATTTTTGTGTTCCATCTTTTCCCCTGAAGAGTGAACTTGTTGAGAGTAGGAAGTGTGGTCTCAATATCTAGCCCAATACAGTAAATAGTAAGGATTCAGTAAATATGTGTTTGAATGAATAATTGAATAAAATCACATTTAAATGAATTACTTCCACCTTGAAGGGAACCAAATAACTGCCTCTTACCTTACTCTCGTCACAGCCCTTGTTTTAGGATGGCCTCACAGTTTAGACTGGTTTTTATCACTGCTATCATTCAGCTATATATACTACCATTTCAAATCTGTAAAGAGTGTTTAAAAAAAAGAGAAATTGTTCATGTTTCAAGACCTATTAGAATGCATTTTCAAATATGTCAGACACATCTTTGTTAAAATTAAACCAGGGATTGGTTTTGAGCGAATAGCCCTATATCCTTACAGATGCTGTGGATGGATGCATCTAAGCTGCTTATTATATTGATGGGTTTTGCTGCTCTGCAGCAAATGAAAACAGGCAGCTGCTTCCTCCATCAAAGCAAAAAGCAGCCTGAGTTTTTATTAACCGAGTGTTCATTTCTTCTATTGCCAAAATTCTTACACAAAACAAAAGAGCAGTTTTAGCACATTATTGCTTAACTAGACATGAACAACTGACAGCAAGTGATAAGCCTGTCTGCTTTTCACAACTGGTAATCATTTTTGGAATAGATGTTTTAATATAGTTGAATATAAATTTTGTAATTTACATCTACAATGGTACGTAAATTTATAGATCCAGTTTGTTGCAGGAGAATGAAAGCTATAATCACAAAAGGCTTTTCCTGGTGGTGTTTAATTTTTAATGACTATTTGAAAACTGGGGAAGGAAAATGAAATCAAATTCATTTCTTAAAAAAAAAAAATACAAAAAGGTGTTAAAGACAATCACACAGGTTGGTTGAAGCCATTTGTAGATGGCCCCGACAGAGCAAGACCCCAGTGTTTACAGCCAGGACGTGCTTCGCACTCCATTTCCACATTAGTTGCAGTGAGCCGCCCGAGCTCATGCACCAGCAGAAATTTCTGGAGAGTAGACCATCATGTTTCCTTCATATCAATGAATAATGATGAGCAGGGAAACAGGAAGGACAGGGCCTTGTCCATTTTGCACAGCTGAGATCCCCAGCCAACTCTCATACTATTTCATTTGGTTTTGGTTTTTTTTTCAGTTACCTGAACATTATACATTTACTTGCAAATAGAATAGCAGAGAAGGGTTTATTTAAAGTGAATTTAGGCTGTACCTCAACAACACGTTGTCTTATTTTTCAAGTCAATTTGCTGAATGGTGTGTTAACCTTTTGGAACTTGCTAAAGGCAATTCCTGCTTAAAGAAGAGGACATAGTCCTCTTCATTCTCCTTCCTAAGAGGGGGAATTGGGAACAGAGGCTGTTTTGAAATGCTAGGATGGGGGTCTTCCAAACAACACTGCTAAATAAACAAGTTATGTTGCCTAACTCGCCTAATGCCAGGGCCATTTAATAAATGTACGTTGTGGCTTTGGCATCTGTGGCACACATCTCCTAAATACCATTTTCTCTCCAGGGGGCACTTTCATAAATGGACAGAGCATGCACTCCACATGGAACACAAGGCTTTCAATTTGTTTGGAATTCAGTCACAGTGTTTACCGAGAAGTGAGATAAAGCTGGACCCAAAAAAGCAGGAAGCTACTATAGAAATCAGATTCACAGATCATAGGTAACTCAGGAAGGACCACACCCTACTTACTCACCTTTAGTATGAGGGTGAAGTGATTAGATACCTAAGATAAGGAACACTAAAAAATATTTCTAATACTTTCCTCTTCGCTCCACTCTATTTGACACATTATGGCTCTTATGATGGTCCAAGACACAACACATTCCTATTTTTAAAAGGCTGATTCCACCCTGAGGACNCCTTTAGTATGAGGGTGAAGTGATTAGATACCTAAGATAAGGAACACTAAAAAATATTTCTAATACTTTCCTCTTCGCTCCACTCTATTTGACACATTATGGCTCTTATGATGGTCCAAGACACAACACATTCCTATTTTTAAAAGGCTGATTCCACCCTGAGGACCCTGAGCATCTTGGGGAAGGATGTTATTTGGAGTAAAATTGGCGATGAAAGTTTTGCTTTTTTTTTTTTGGTCTGTGAGAAGGATGTGCTCTTTCAAGGAGAGCCCAGGGGGTATTTCCCTGCTGGTAGGAGCTCTCTGGTCTGATTTTCTGGGTCTACCTTTCCAGAAATGACTGTTCTCACTTTCTGACATCCTCTCTGACCAATGGAGATGTAGCATTTACTCACCTAGAGCGCGCCTACTGGGAGGTATTCTTCCACCTGTGCTTTGAGACCTCAGGCGAATTTTTTCTGGGCAAAAGATAGTTATTCTGAGGAAGAGGAAATATGTTTGAGAGAAAAACACAGCATATATCTGAGAACAATGCTCAGTACTGGAAAAGGAAAAGTTGGACTTGAGAAAGTTGCCTGTTATTTATATGCTGGATTAAGTAAATGAAAAGCTATCACAACTAGAATATAGAGATGTAGAGTAGTTCTTTTCTGAAGCTCTGAGATTTAACTAACAAAGGCAGTTCTAATTCAGTAAAAGTGGACGTGTGGTGAAGACTTGATCTCTAAGGTGATTTCGAATGCTTTCTAAAATCCTTTGAATCCTTTCTTGGATTATAGTACAAATAAAACATTTTAACCAGCTAAACCTAAAATGTAAACTAAAGCTCACTGACAATTTTATAGCTTTCATTTGGAGATGCACAAATGCCATGATCTATAGCTATTGGAATTAAAGATGGTAGAGTCCTCAAAATCAATTTGACCCTTCCAATTTATTCTTTTTTAAAAAAAATTATTTTATTTTTTGACTGCACTGAGTCTTCATTGCAGTGCACAGGCCTCTTGAGTTGCAGCACATGGGCTTTCGAGTTACTGTGCATGGGCTTAGTTGCACCACAGCATGTGAGATCTTAGTTCCCTGACCAGGAATCTAACCTGTGTCCCTTGCATTGGAAGGTGGACTCCTAACTGGACCACTAAGAAAGTCCCAGACCCTTCCAATTCACTCTTGAAACTAGAGACCTGAATATTCATTGAAAGGACTGATGCTGAAGTGCCAATACTTTGGCCAACTGATGTGAAGAGCTGACTCATTAGAAAAGACCCTGATGCTGGGAAAGGCAGGAGGAGAAGGGGATGACAGAGGACGAGATGGTTAGATGGCATCGCTGACTAAATGGACATGAGTTTGAGCAAGCTCCAGGAGATGGTGAAAGACAGGGAAGCCTTGGATGCTACAGTCTATGGAGTCTCAAAGAGCCAGACATGACTAAGTGTCTGAACAACAAAGAGCCCAAATATGATTTGTCCAGAGTCCCAAAATTAGTTGTTAACTGAGCCATGAGAACTAGAAACTAGTTCTTTTGATTGCTGAGCCAGTCACCAGGGTTGAGGCAATTCGTGTAGTGATTAAAAGAGTGGACTTTAGAAATTGAGTAGGTGGGCTCAAATCCTTACTATGCCATTTAAACTTCCTGTGCTTTGGTGTACCGTGATGTATCCCTTAGCTGGCCATAATGACAGTGCATATCTTATAAGGTTGGCTTAAGTATTAAATGAGATAATACATATAAAGTGCCCAGTTCAGTGTTTGCCCAGTAGAAAGTATTCAAAAAGTGATATTAACAACAGCAGCAACAAACACTAATTGCACTTACTTGATACACTTATAGTTTATTCAATCTTCATGTTACCAAAATCCAAGCTCCTACTGCTGGTCACACAACAGGCCAATAAATTGAGTGGCAAGTTGTTGGGGGAAGGAATTGCAACTTTATTTAGAAAGCTAACAAGCAGCCAGAGAAGATGGTGAACTAGTATCCCAAAGAACCATCTTACTTGAGTTAGAATTCAGTCTTCCTTTATACTAAAAGGGGAGAAGGTGTGGTTGGTTGTTGCAAGCTTCTTGGTGACGAAAATCCTTTGTTCTTGCAGCTGTCCAGGTAGGTTAGGTCATCATGTTCCTGTAAACCTCCAACAGGACAAATGTTTTTCTCTGCAATTTTTTATTTATATATGAGTGGGAAAGAGTTATATTTTTAAAAATCAGAGCCTTGAAGATAGGTTATACTGTTTATTTCAGGCTATAGGCAACATTTTTAATTTGTAGCAAAAGCAATAACATACAAAGATTAAAGTAAAAGAAACAGATCCAATTTGGAGTCAGATTTGTTCTTCCCTATTACATTCTCATCTCTACTTATAGTGTAGATGGTATTATTACTACCAGATAAGGAGGTGATGCAAGAAGAGCTTAAGTGACTTGCTAAGGTCGCAAAGCTAATAAGCCTCAGAGCTGTCTTCCGAGTTCTTTACTGCCTGAACCCCTGGAACCGTGGCTGTGGCTGCAGCCGCAGTGTGTTCCTTTTTCTCTGTGGTGCTTCCGCGTCTTCCCGGTCCTGTCTGCATTTCTCGTCTGTCACTTAGTTGATTTCGCAGCATCCGCACAGAGTCGGACACGACTTAGCCGCAGCAGCTCTAAAACTGACCATCAGACTGAAGGCTGAGGTCTGGGGAATGAGCGCCAAAGACTCTTCTCCTCTCCCTGCTTCAGATTCATGCTGGAGCTGGGGCTCCTTTCAGCTTTCCCTTATTTCATAATCATCAAATTAATAGGTATCTGAATTAAAATTTGTTTTAAAATTTAATGCATTGTTCATAAAATCACACCCATAAACCAGCTCAGTTTGTAGTCCTAGAAGAATATATTGTTGAAATACTGGGGCAGTTTTTTGTGTCCCTTCACTTCCACATGCTCATTATCTATATCAGTTGGCTTCCCCGGAACAGAAGAAAACTGCAAAACAATTCATTTGGCCCTTGATTTTGCAATCTAGTGGAAGGCAGTTTAGCACAGAGGTTAAGAATAACGGCTTTAAAATCAGATTACCTGGATTCAAATTCCAACTCAATGACAAAATATCTGCCTAATTTGAGGGAAGATTTCTTCACCTCTCGGTGCCTCCATTTTCTCATCTACCTTGTGCCTGGCCAGCACCCAGCAGTCAGCAAACATTAGCCCATCACAGAGCAAGCTTCCACCCACTCACTCTACAGGGCTACACTGGACATTCCATTTCACCAAGATGTACTCGTGTTCTCCATGATCTGACTCCACACACACAGGCAGGCTTGTGCTTCATAATTACCGTTCAGAGCAAGTCTGTTAATGGACCAGAGCAGAAGGACAAGTATAGAACAAGCATTATATATATATATGATATTCTATATATATATATATGGTATTCTTACTTATGATTGACTTTCAAAGTTCCCTTAGCTGAGACAAATATTTCCAGAGTTCAGTTTTGGTTTGATTTTGTGGGCTGTCCATGAGGAATAATAATCTCCCTGAAAGTATCATAAACATATAATCAAGATTGATAAAATTGCCTGGATAGACAAATGTCAAAATAATAACAAAGGCAAGAGCAGCAACAACAGTAGCTAACATTATTTTTAAAAATTATTATCTCCCAGGCACTGTTCTAAGTGCCTTACAGGCATTATCTCACTTATTCCTCACAACAGCGGTGTGAAGAGGTACTGTTTTTGCTTGTACTTCACAAATGAGAAAACCGAGGCATTACCCAACAATGCTGTCTAAAGTGGCAACACCCTGACCCCTACAGTTATTTTCTATTTCATTTATGTTTTATTTTTTTCACAACATTTATTACTATCTAGAACTACTTTGTTTATTGCCTCTATGAAAGCTATTGGGTCAAGGACTTTGTTTTAATCACTGCTATCTCTCCACCTCCTAGAACTGGCCTTGCTTAGTCGCCCAGTCGTGTCTGTCTGACTCTTTGCAGCCCTTTAGACTGTAACCCTCCAGGCTCCTCTGTCCATGGGGTTTTTCAGGCAGGAATACTGGAGGGGGTTGCCATTTCCTCCTCCAGCAGATCTTCCTGACCCAGGCATCGAACCCACGTCTTCTGTATGTCCTGTATTGCAGGTGGATTCTTTACCTGCTGAGACATCGGGGAAGCCTGACTGCCAAGAACTGTTGAATGAATGAGAGTTAAAAAGTTTAGGTACTTGCCCAAGATCACACAGCCAGTAAGAGCCAACATTCAAGCTGAACTCTGTTTAACTCCAGAGCATGAGATAAGGTTCTTTATTGTAGCTTTTTATAGCTTTAATCGGAGAAGGCAATGGCAACCCACTCCAGTACTCTCACCTGGAAAATCCCATGGACAGAGGAGCCTAGTAGGCTGCAGTCCATGGGGTCGCTAGGAGTTGGACACGACTGAGTGACTTGACTTTTCACTTTCATGCCTTGGAGAAGGAAATGGGAACCCACTCCAGTGTTCTTGCCTGGAGAATCCCAGGGACAGGGGAGCCTGGTGGGCTGCCGTCTGTGGAGTCACACAGAGTCGGACACCACTGAAGTGACTTAGCAGCAGCATAGCTTAAATCCCCCTTCCTCGCATAATCTTACTCAAGCCTAGTATTTTATGAATGAGCATACTAATGCTCAGAAATGCTACATAACTTCCCAGTACCACATAGATTGTTAGTGGTAGACCCAGAATCAGACCCCAGACCCCCAGCTGTGTTTTTGTACCATGAATGCAGCCTGAGGAGGAGCTCATATAAAACTGAAGGAAAATCCTATGTGTATCTGGTATACATCATCAGCCCACTTCTTCATGCCATAAACGTAAGTCACACTTGACACTTCCCTCTCTCTTACCACCCCCTTCATCTAATTAACTACTCAGTTTGTCAGTATACCTTCTAAATATAGCTCAAATATTTCCACTTTTCTTCATCTCCGCTAACCATCACCCAAACCACCATCAGCACTGACCTAGGTAATTGTGGTAGCCTCCTACCCAGTTACCCTCACCTCGTCTTGCCCCGTTTCAGTCTATTTTCTTCAGAGCAGTCAGAATGATCTAAAATGTGAATCTGAGTATACCACTTTGCTGCTTAAATGTATCATTTACTTTAAGATGCAATTTAAAATTCTTTTTTAAAGGAGTTTTTAAACAAATGTATTTAGTTATTCACTCTCTTGCCTGTGCTGGATCTTTGTTGCTGCACAAGACTTTTCTCTGATTATGGCAAGCGGGGGCTACTCCCTAGTTGCGATACACAGGTTTCTCGTTGCAGTGGCTTCTCTTATTGTGGGCTCTAGGGCTCGCAGGCTTCCATAGTTGCAACTCCCGGACTCTAGAGCACAGGCTCAGTAGTTGTGGCACACAGGCTCAGCTGCTTCACGACATGTGGCATCTTCCTGGACCAGGGATTGAACCCATGTCTCCTGCACTGGCAGGCAGATTCCCCACCACTGAGCCAGCCACCAGGGAAGCCCACAATTAAAATTCTTAACATGGCCTTTGAGCCTATGAAATCTGGCCCCTGAGCACCCCCTTCAGTCTCATCTTGTCCTGCCCCTTCCTTTCTCACTTAATCTCCAGCTTCCTGGACCCTGTTTCCATTCCTGGAACATCAAACTCTTCTCTTCAAAGCTCTGTTTCATGGTGCTCCCTTTCTGTGGACCATTCCCTCCAGCTCTGGGCCCCTCTTCCTCCTTTTCTTGTCTATTCATCCTCTGGGTCTCAGCCTGTTTACTAGTTCTACAAAGAAGTGTCCCCTGATAGACTCCTCCCAGCCTCCCCTCCAACCAGCTTAAGTCCCCTGTGATTGGTTCTCAGAGGCACTCTATTTTTCCCACACAGTATTTATTACATTTATAATTAGGCATATCATTTGTGTTATTGTTTGTCTAATAGTTTTCTTCCCTAACGAGACCGAATCTCCAGTGACCATGCTGTATCACTCCCTGCTGATCCACAAGGCCTGAAATATATAGTAGATGTCCAATAAATATTTATAGAGTGTTCTGTATCTTCTTACAGATTTCCACTCTGAGTTCAAGACAAAGCAGAAATGCTTAAGTAGAAGGAGACCGAGCATAAACACTGAAAAGAGTCCAAGAGGTTTACCTACCCATTCCAGCATGAGCAGCTTTTCATTTTAGTAACATCCACTGGCGGGTTTCTTCTTCCAGAAGAGTCAGGATGTGCTGGCCTCTCCATTTGAGTCTCAGGTTTGAGAGAGGCCTTGCTTGTGACTTCTGCATGACAGACATGATCAATTAGTTGGGGGAAGGTAAAGAGAGCTGCTGCTTGCTTTCCAGACATCAGCAGATCACAGAAGAGCCACGTCTCTGCTCCAAGAGCTAGGTGTGTTGTCATCATGGGGCAAGTACAAGCTGTTAGAGTCAGAAGAGGAGTCAGCAGTGTTTCCTGTTGGCTGCTGTGTGTCAGAGTCCCAGGACTTGTTTCTAACACAGACTATGGGAAAGTAAAAAGCTCTAGAATGGAAGCAATCTAGAAAGACCCATGTTTGGCTAAAGGCTCATGTCTCTTAATATCTACAGACAGTTAATTTTAGAATTTGTTCAGGCTTTAGATTAATAATGGATGTGTTTCTTTCTAAGTTAACCACAAAACTTGACATTTAAAGTAATTCTAGGGCTTCCCTGGTGGTCGAGTGGTTAAGAATCTGCCTCCTGATGCAGGGGACGTGGTTACGATCCCTGCTCTGGGAAGACCCCACATGCCCCAGAGCAGCTAAGCCCTTGCGCCACAGCTACTGAGCCCGCGATCTAGAGCCTACCAGCCACAACTGCTGAGCCCAAGCGCTGCAGCTACTGAAGCCCTCCCTTGCCTGGAGCCTGGACTCCACAACAAGAGAAGTCATTACAATGAGAAGCCCACACGCTGCAACGAAGAGCAGCCCCTGCTCACTGCAACCAGAGAAAACCCAGGTGCAGCACCAAAGACCCACTCTAGCCCCAAAATACAATCTTTAAAAATTAATAAAATAACTCTAAACGAGCTACTTCACAGATGACAAAAAGCTGGTTACATACATCAAATGGATCACATCACTGACTTTCCCCTTCATCACATCTAAAAGAAATCTCATACTCGTTAGCAATCACCCCTCATTTATTCTAGACATCTAACATAAATGGAAAAATAAAATATGTAGTCCTCTGTGTCTGGCTTCTTTCTCTTAGCATGATAATGTTCGTGTTCTATCCATGTTGTAACATGAATCAGCACTTTATTTCCTTATATTGCCAAATAATTGTCTATTACATGGATATACCACATTTTATTTAGCCATTCATTAGCTGATAGACATTTGGGTCGTTTCCACTTTTTAGCTGTTATGAATAATGCTGCTGTGGACTTTTGTGTACAAATTCTTGTGTGGACATTTTTTTCTTTTCTCTTGGATGTATACCTAGGAGTGGAATTGCTGGGTTATATAGTAACTCTACATTTAACTTTTTGATAAACTGCTAGATTGTCTTCCAAAATGGCTGAACCATTTTACATCATTTTCCCACAACCTCACCAACATTTGTTATTGTCTGACTTTTTCAATATAGCCATCCTAGAAGGCAGTGAAGTGCGATTTCATTGTGGTTTTGATCTGTACTGAGATAACCTAAAAGTTTAACAAATAAGCAAAAATTAAAATCCCTGTCCTGTCAAGGTTTTGAGGAAATAAGCACTCTTTTTAGAGTTGTAGCTTGATAAACTTTTTGGAGGGGCAGTTTGATACATCAGAATGTGAGATGTACTTGACTTTTGAACAGATTTTCCATTTCTGGGTATTTGACCTAAGAAGAAAAAAATTATATGTTGGGGGGAAAATGTGTCTTTATTGTACCACTGTTTATAATATCATAACATCAAAAACTTAGAAATTAACTGAAATGTCTATCAGAAGGAAGCTGGTTAAATAAACTATGATGCAAACATAAAATATTTAGGCAGTAATTAAAAATGATGCAGGTATAGTGTATTTTTATTGTCATGGCAATCTATCCATCACATACTGAGTGGGGCAAAATGAGATTATTGAATACCTCCCTGAGAAGATCCCACTTGTGTAAAATGTCTTTATGCCTAGAGAGATTTTTTTTGGAATGGTGTCCAAAATGTTAACAGTGATCATATACTAGTGGTGGAATTTTAGGTGATTTTTAAACTTTATTCTTTGAACTTCTCATATCTAATTTAGTTAAAAATCAACCTCTATAATTTTTAAGATAAAATTGTAAAACTGTTTTAAAAGACTAGGCATTTTAGAAATCACATTTTTGTTCTTAATCAGGGCTTGAATTTTAGTTAAATATTCTTCCCCTATCATCATTTTTTAAATCCTCAAAACCATCTGCTAAAGGCATAAAGAAATTCATCATTGTGGTGATTATATTCACTTGATGTGGAAAACTGTCTTGGGCTCTTCAGAGAATTTTATTATGTGTTTTAATCTTTATAGAGTTCTTTCTGTATGCCAGGTATTAGGACTTTGAGGTAGTGCCAAAGCTAATGCTTAGGATCAGGTCAAAAAAGTTCTCCATGTGTTCTGATTATTAGGATATGGTTGTGAGGTTCACACTCTCTTCAACTCTTTTATCCCTCTCTGCAGGAGAATAACATTACCAATTTTATTTTTCTTTGAGCTTGTTATGAGTTAGAAATTGTTTTAAATACATCTCATATACTTTACTCGTTTAATCCTCACAGCAATCCTGTGAGGTTGATATTACAATAATATTATTTTACAGATAAGGAAACTGAGGAACAGAGAGGTTAAGTAACCTATCTAAGGTCACTTAACTAGGAAAGGCAATGCTGGGGCTGGAGCCCAACTGAGTTGGGTTCCTAAGTACCTGTAGTTGTAACTGCTACACTCCACTGCTTCTCTGACTTCTACCAAATATAACCCCAGAGACTTCATGCTGGTTTATTTTGTTTCTCCCCCAAATTGTCATTTTTACCAGAAATGCCTGGGAGACTGAGCTAGTAAGAACAGGTGACTGGACTTTTCTGCAACAAATGTTCTATAGAGTTGCTTCTTTGCTGTTTATCCATTGATTCTCTTAGCATTTTACTTACCATTTCTTTGACATCATCTTCTCTGAAATTCCAAAAGCATAAAGAAAAAAATTAAGAGCACATCTGTCTTCTCTTTAAGCAATTCATATTCATCCATGAAAAACTATAGTCTTCTGAATAAATGATTTACAGATGATGATTTTAGAAGATGCTCTTCCACAGAATTTAATGGATAGGATTACTGTTAGATTGAAAGATGTACAAAGTTGGTGAAACTTAACATTTCTCAATTTTATACTCCAGTTGTTGAAAAAAAGAAATAATTATGTGTATGAAAAACATTAGTATGGACTCAGACAAGAAAGGTACGGTAACCTCAGTGGTTTTATTTGCTCATGGAAGTGATTTTTGCTGAGTATGAGCTACATATTCATGATCCTAATAAACTGGCCAAAATGAAGATTCATGTGTATAAAAGTAAGATCTACCGGAAATACCATTCAAAATTTAACTTTGGATGTTTATAATTTTGGCTGTTATTGTTTTTGCTGTTTTGTTGTGATTGAAATCTAGTAAAAATTATTTAGGATATTTTCCTGGGGGAAAAGTTATAATCCAGAAGAAAAGAAATGCATGTGATATGACGTTACTAGTAATAATTACAGTAAGTTTGATTCAAGTTGAAATCACTTATACTGAACATTATTTTTTAAAAGGCATTTCTTAAGAGCATGACTACAGAGAGTTTTTACAGAAGAAACTTCTGTTATCAAAAAAGTCTATATCCTCTTGTGTTTTCTAGGCATCTGGCCGGCTGAAGAGGTTCTGGCTTACTACTGCCTCAAGCACAGTAGTATATTCAGGTACAAAGCTGCTCTTAAAAATTTGTTTAGCCCACTATAGGTTCTGTGTCTACATGTTAACGATCACCATGATTACATTCTTCAAATTAAACTATTAAAAGTATATATAAGAAAGGAAGAAAGAAATGAAGGAAGGAAAGGAGGGGGAAGGTCATGGTGAAAACATGTTGCTTCTGAAAAAGAAATCTGAATTGCCTTTGGGTACTAATATTGCACAGCAAGCTTTTTGCTATGTGTCAAAGGCTTTTGATTTCCACTCAAAGCATTTTATTTCACTTTGATTTTGGGGAAACGAAAGTGAAGCTCCAATCAATCCTTACTGATTGTAAAGGTCAAAAAAAAAAAAAGATATTCTTTAAAGTTCTGCTAGGAAAGTCACTATGGAATATTTGATAAATAAATACCCCACAGCTATTATTTAAAGATGCCATCCCATCCCTTATTTTAAAGGTATTTTATATATCTAACAATATGTACTTGTAAAATATAGATTACTGTTACAGATTCATGCTATGGAGAAGAATGTTTTCAACTGTGAATGTGCATTGTAGATTAAACCATGGATGGGATTACAAAAAAAGAAAAAACTCCTTTAAAAAAAAATGCTGAAGATGTTTGGTAGACTCAGAAAATATGGGTTTTTTCATTTCCATTCTCATTTTATAAAAGTCATCCAATATATGCTTCCTTAATAGTCCATTATGATTCCAGACAAGCCATTAGTGATCATTTTAACAATATATACTTACAAGATCGAGTATGTGTTGTAACAATATGTATTTACAAGACTGGGTCAATAATATGTTGTTTTTGAAGCTCTGTGGGTCCATATTTACCAACCAGTTTCTAATTGCTTTGAATAACTAAATACTCATTATGTGTATTTCAGAATATGAATGTCCTGGCTTGACTTCTTTTCCCTCTATTCTCACCTCTCCCTCCCTAGATTCTCTTTTTCCTTCCCCCTCTTGCTGAGGAAATAAACTTCCCAAATTGGGAAGAAGAGACAATCTCTTAAGAGTATAAGCATATAAAGTAAGAACAGGGAAGTATTGAACTGAGCTTCAAAGCTGCCCTAGAAGTCTGGCATTTGCTCATCTCACTGTGCTTAAGCCTGCCTGGAGCTCCAATCAGCAAGCAGTGGGCCAGAGCAGGAATGTCACACGTTGAGGGCTGATATTTAGGCACAAAGAGGAAGGTAAGTGCAGAGTGCCACCCTAGACTGTCAGTTTTAACTCTGAGCCCCTTTACTTAGGAGCAGTCAAGTCAGAGCCCAGTCATTCCTTGAGCCTGGGTTTGCTGGCTTAACCATATTATGTCCCTGCATTGTTTATTCACTGTGTTGTATTGGGGTCTATTGTTATTTAAGTGTTAATTGCTAAATGTTCCTTGTGTAATTGTTCTTTATGGGGGCTGTTCAGCTCTCCAAAATACTGCTGTTTGTTTTAGACTTTTTTTTTTTTAATTCAAGATTTCATGTATTTGTGTGTGTGTGTGTTGTGTGTGTCTTTCACTATAATATAGGTATATACACACTCACATATATTCTTCGTTTACTTGTCTAACTGTTTTTGAAGGAATGAATGTGGATTAACAGTGTTATCCTTTCCTAACAATTATCTTTCGCTACTCTAGCTAGTTTAGTTCTAAAAGACAGCGCCATTGACAGGGGAAAAAAAGGGAACCTTCTCAGATTTTTCAGCTCAGCGGTGGTAATGTTGCAGTGAACACTAATGAGGGAACCCCCACTGGTTTGCCTGCTTTGTGACTTTTCTATTTCATAATTATTTTTAAAACGCAAAACGACATGAGGTAGCCTCGTCGTGTCTCTACAACTTCCTGGTAGCGCCGTTCTTACTGCAGATGGCAATTTGTTCTTGTAACATATATATCTCTCTGCCCATTTTCATCTCATTTGTATGGGTTCTACCATTTCTTTTCTCTCTTTCAGGGACCTTGCTGTGTGTGAGCTAGGGGGTGGCATGACATGCTTGGCTGGGCTCATGGTAGGTCTTTTCTCAATTCCAATCCCATTCAGAGAGAGGAACAAAAGGAAAAATGTTCCAGGGCCTCCAACTGCTGGGTCAGAGAACCGTCAACAGCATCAGCTGCGGTCAAGCTGCCGGGTCTTGAGAGACCTTCTAGATTGACTTACTTTCGGATCATATTGATTTTATGGTTGCCTCGATGAGCAGAAACATTTTACCTCAGTGTAGTCAATATCGCTTGTTGTGACATTCCAGGCCTCGCACAGTCTTTCTTCGCCATAGCAAAAGCATTTTTTTTTTCAGATTATAGTCCCATTTGCTAAGATACAGGAATAGCCCGGCAAATCACAGTTGGAGCACCATGATATAGCTGCTAATGTTTTGCCTGCATTATTACACCAACAAACATGATCCAGAGCGCTCAGTAATTAGATTCTTTTGAATTAGATTGGCCATTCAGGAACGTCGTTCCCCATTCTCTGGGTTCTGAGTCATGTATTCAGGAGATATTATGTAGCAGCACAGTGCATTAGACAAGTTTTTATGTCTCTACAAATAAAAGCATATTGTTACACTGATTGGCATTTGACAAACCTGTCGCTCTTACACAATGTGTCAGGGTTACAGCCCAATGTGCGAGCATGTCAAAGCTCACAAAAAAATTACCCTCACAAAGCCATCTGCCTGCAATGCAAAGTTATATGAAGGGCATCAGGCAGTCAGACAGAAGCAAGCTGAAAGGCAGAGTGACAGCCTTGTATGATGGCTCTACTAGATAAACAGAAGCCCACAAATGAAAGCCTCTCAGAATACCATCATCCGCTGTCACAATGCAATTACCGAACAGAATGATAGCAAGATAGAGGCTCCCGCAAATGGAATGATAAAAGTATTGACTGATTTGATTGAATGATTAAAATAATGCAGACATAAAATGAAAAAAGATTGAAGATTGTTACAGAGAAATAGGTGAGGAAGCATGATACTGAAGGCTTGTCACTCCTGTCTTCACTTCCACACAGACAAGCATATTTGCTCATTGTTTGCTGTGCTCCCCCTTTTTTTTTTTCAGGTTGCTATTTCTGCAGATGTCAAAGAAGTTCTGTTAACTGATGGGAATGAAAAGGCCATCAGAAGTATCCTTATTCAGATAGAAAACGGGCTTGTTGTGCTCATTCCTTTTCCTCGGCTGAGTAACAATTGATATAAAGAAAGACAGCATGGGGTATTAAAAGAGATTTCCCCCCATACACATGATAAGTAATTAAGAAAAAGTAGAAATATATGACATTCATTGCATATGACTACTTTTTTTTATTTCAGTGGATTTTTATACTTATGAAAGAAGCTTATGATTTGTGGACCACTCAGAGCAATAAGAACATTTGTTTCATAATAATTTTCAAGCAGTCTTGTCCTTTTATTTTTATTGCAATTTGCCGGGATAAAATAAATGATTTAACATTTATTATATCGGCTGTTGCTTGCAAAAATTAACTTCCAGCTTCATGTTCCATTATTACCTTTCTTCCGTGTGGACCATGGAATTGTATACCTACTCTAATTCCTGAGGAGTCCCCTGTATCTCCCCACTGGAAACAGCTATCAGTTTTTCATTATTTCCTTTTATTTAGGATCATAAAAGCTATCTCTTTTTTTTCTGCTATGCTATTACAATTCAAACCCCATCATATTAGATTATGCTTTACTAATATGTACACAGAGTTCATGAAAATTGAACTGTACTTTTAACTAAAAAAGCAAGCATAATTTGTGGCTACTTTAGCAATTGAGCTGATTTGTTCAGGGGCAGTTAACAGCCTTTAGAAATTGAGAGGAAAGGTGGAGGATATATTTGCTCTGGATTTTTTGGTGTGCTTTCTATTTATATTACGGAAGAAGCAATCTACTTATTTGAATTTTAGGCCCCTAAAATGCCAAAGCAGTGTTGATTTTTTAAGAGGGAAGCATCTTACCTAGAGCCTATTTTTGAATGTTCTTTTTCTACCTCTGCTATATGATTTTTTGAAAATAAAATTTGCAGCCGCTCTATCAGCCGCCTCACACAGGAGGAAGGAGGTACCAGAAGCACAGAAGCTAATATTGTTCAGCGGCACTTGTGTGCTCTACAGAGCCCCACCCAGCTAATTGCCTGGCAGACTTAAAAAAAAAAAAAAAAAAAACCAGGAAGGGAAAACAGCCAATCACAATCTTGGCCTTTCACACAAGGGAAAGAGATCACAAAAGGTGCTTCCTTTTTTAAAATGCAGGATTTTAATCATGATCTTCAGACTGTCGCAAGTTTCCCAAAATATTCCTGCAGATGAGCGATGTTGCTTCATTCACTCTGCTTTATTCTGAGCTCTTCCCTGCACTGTATCATTTCACTCTGCTCCTCCTCCACATGTCAGGGAACACAGAAAGCAACAGGAAGTCAGGTATGCTGGCTCAGCCCCAGTGGATATTTTTTGGGGGAGAAAATGCAGGATTACTGGGGAAGAGGAGGTCATTTTAACCACAGAAACTTCCAAATTGGGCCCAGCAACCTGAGGTTTTTCTCCAGTCAGCAGGTGTCTTATTCAATAACATTGGAAACCGATTAGAACTTTTATCAAACTATGGGAAGCATCTGTGGTCAGTATGTAAATTGAATTGTACTAAAATTACTGTTGAGCTAAACTACAGAGCTTCCAAAGAAGGGAAGCCATGCTATTGTCATTAATTAATGCACCTTTGCTTTAAACAGCAACGATGCCATGCCAGCTCTTGAAATCAGAGAGGAAATCTCAATTCTGTATTCACTCTGCCGGCCTTTCAAAGAAATGATTGGTACAGCCCCCTCCCAAGAAAATGGATTTTTAACATTTGGTCCTCAGAAGCTCAGCCCTGAGAGTGCTTTATTGTGCTGGGTTTTACAATGGGTTTAATATAGCGGGGTGCCAAAGGGCAGGAGGGGAAGAACTTTACAATGTAGATAAAGTAGGTCCTTTCAGGATGCAGACCAAAACTGGTAGCGTGTTTTATTTCATCTCTTAGGACTTTCCTGGCAGAGTTCAGTTTTTATCATGTTGTTCTATGTTTGTGTGCCTTTTTCTGTTGTAACCAGATCTAATTTTTTTTTAATTAGGAGAAAAAAGCATGCCTAAAGCCTTAAAATTTGGCAACATGTTTTTCTTGCTTTTAATACTAATGTTATTCTTGATTTACTAACAGAGCTTACAACTGGCGTTCATGGTAAGCTGTTTTACTGAGTGAGGTTAATATGAATGAAGTTTTTTGTCTATTTATGTGCCCACTTTCTATGAGAAAAACAAATTCACTGAATCACATACTGTTGATGCATATAGATTGAAGCAAACTCATTTAAAAATTACTGTTTACATCTTTCCTTTAAAATTTTAGGAAGCCTAAATTATATAGCAGTTGTAGGATATTATCCAAAAATTACTTTCTAAAAAGTAAAAGTGGATGTCAACAAAAAAAAGAGGGAGAAACATTGCCAGAAGCCAGAAAATCTCTAAGCAAAGCTGCTAATTATTCTTAATGGGCAAGATGAGCACATTAAGAAACAAATGAATACATCAGTGAAATGTAATTGAAAATCGACCTGGCAATCGCACATCACATCTGAGTATTGGCCTGTATATTATTCTCATTATTTAAAAAATATTTTTGTTTTCCTTGGATCTGAATTGAATGAATCCAACCGAACCTTACTTCCTAGTCTCTTAAGCTTCTAAGATTCTGATTTTTAACCTTAAAAAAAGAGCATTTTCTGATATTTCTTATTTATCATCTGTTATTTCTATTTTTTTAATACATGAGGCAATGAATGGAGACATTCTGAATCTTCATATCATAGAAGCATATCAACCAGTTGTAAGCTTATTTACTGTCTCCCTAAAACATATCAAATGGATTTGGCTATGTCTTCTAGAGCTCTCTACCTTGAACCTGGAAAGCTAGATGTGGATTTGAAATTTGTAAGCGGAGATATCTGAAAAGAGATTAAGACTTGAGGGATAAGGGAATGTCATAAGTCCTAAATATTTTCTCAGACTCATTGTTAGATGTCCCTGAGGTTCTCCTTGATCCTTAAACTGCATTACTGGGTCAAACCCATAGCCTTCCTGAGAGCTGCCTCTCCCTTCAGGTGCCATCTTATCTGTACCCAAACGGGAAAACAAAGGCTAAATTGGAAATGAGATCATTTGGTTCATCCAGTTTTCAAATTTATCCTGAAATCATATGAACTGTGTTCTCTTTCCTTTGGCACAGCCCTTTTAGTGTAATAAAGAAAGAAACCTCCAAGTGCCGCAAGATAATTACTCAATAAAGTCTGTAGCTGGCTTGACAATGACATAAGAATGGGGAAGAGAAGCGGTATACTGAGTTATTATTGATGCTAAGACCTTTCCAAATTATAATGAACAGAAGTACAACACCTCCAATGAGCAGCCCTCTCTGGTACACTCACTAATTTGCCCAACAAAAGGACCCTGCCTTGACACATCCTTAGTGAACATCAAGCAGGTGATCTGCAAACTATGGGAATGCTTGATAATCCTGCCTCATGCTTCTAACCCAAGCATTTTATCCCCACAGCATGCACAGTCTAGATCGTGATCTTGAGCTTAGGATTCTCCAAAAATGAATCAATCTCTTATGTATCTTAAAGGAGATACCCCTGGCTTACAATATTATTTTATTTAACAGACTCCCTGACTTGAATAGTTAATAAATTAGGCTTCCTGTGGACTGTGCAGCCTGTGGATAGTTGAGGAATCATCCAGCCTATCATCCTGGGCCCAGGCCCCTTCCTCCAATATCAGGGTCAGCTCTTCTTCTATATACTAGATAGGTCCAAAGTGCACTCTGTGTGCCTCACATTGGGTAGGAGCTCAACAAATGCCTTTGAAAATTATTTTGGAAGTAACTAACAAATGAAGCTAGTTAATCAACTAAATGAATTAAGCCACTGTTAACTGCATGACATTTCAAGTGCTAAAGATACAGCAGTGACCAAGACAGACCAAGTCCTGTTCTTGGAGGAACAGAGTATACTTTGGCTGCTGCTGCCAAGTCGCTTCAGTCGTGTCCGACTCTGTGCGACCCCATAGACGGCTAGAGAACATTTATACACCTGAAAGACACTGAAAGTCTACAGGGCAGAAGTTCTTTGATTCCTTCCAGTTATTTAAATCCTACAATTAAAATGTTCATATCATTAGTCTGGAGCAACAGAGAAAGAAAATAAAGCTTACCTGCCAAGCCTCACTCTAGTTACTCTCCTCAGCCTCTCATCCCTCCAGAGCTTTTGCCTGACTTATTGAAAAAGATAATGAATTGACATGATTTAGGCGCCTGCTATGTGTTAGGCACCTGCTATGTGTTAGGCACCCACTATGTGGTATTCCAGTGAGCCTATAAAATAGGCACATTGTTCCTATTCTAGAGATGGAGCTCAGAGAAGTTATTTTACCCAAATTCACATAGTTACTAAGTGTCAGAATGAGCACTGGAAGTCAGGATCATTTGACTTCATAGCTTCCCTGTTATGCTCATTAAACTGTTCTGTTTCACCAAAAACTAGAAAGATTTTGTATCATCTTGCACTGGAAGTGAAGACTTCTCATCTATAAACGTAACAGTTGATATTGCTAACGAGTTCAAAGCACCTCTAGATGGTACTCTGAATTCATGAGTAATAAGCACCTTCAAGAATATTTCGCAGCCTTTAAATTAGCAAATATTGCCACATCAAGCATTTTTTAAATCTTCCAGAGATCAAAATGAACAGGATTTATTTTATAATTTCATAGCTTCCTACCCTCATCTTTGACATCCAACGAAACTAAAGGTAGCAGAAACCAAGAAAATAATGCTTTGTGAGGCACAGTGTTATTATTAATAAAAATACGTATACAATGCCAGTTCTCAAAATGTGTATCAGCTACTGAAAAATATAATAATCACTATTTGTAGGAGGAGGCTAATATTTTAAACAAGATTTATATATTATTAGTTGAACTAATTAGTAGATAACATATATATATAATTTTTTCAAATAACTATTATACATATATATATACACACACATTTAAGGATAAAAATCAAATAAAGCAAAATTGAGATGGAGCCCCACTCTTAAACTATGCTTTGTTTGAAGGGAAAATCTAGTTATAGAATCTTGGTTCGTTTTAGCCACAAACGTATATCTTGCATCTCGAGAAGTCCACTTGCCCAGATGAGGAGATTGAAGCCGATTGCTTTTTATCTATTTAATCAGAAATCACATTAAGACTTTCTTTGCACCCAGCACCTCCCACTGAAGTCTTCCAGAAGGTGGGTTCATTCAGAGAATAGGATTTGGTCCATGCTGTTGAACACTGTCCTGGACAGATTGACTCGATTTGATTGAATTTCCTTTATTACCCTGAAATGACACAGAAGAATGATAAAATCTATGATTGGACATAGCGCCAACCAGAGGAACCACCTGAAAACCTGACCTAAACTGAAAGGTGGAGCACAGAATATCAGGATGTATCTTTTAAAGCAATATTTTAGAACATGATTGCGATTTTTTCCCCTCTTGGTACTTGTTTTAATATAAAAAACACCTCCTAACCCACAAAATATATTTCCCTCTCAGTTCTAAAAATAAAGCAGCCTAAATACTGCTGTGAATTTTTTCATTAAAAATTGCTTCTAGAATATAAATATATGTGCTTGCTTCAGCCTGACCACCTGGAATCACAGGCTTATAAATTGTATAAAAGTATATAGTGTTAAGATGTTTACTAAAAATTATTAATAGGTTTTCCGAGTTATATAATTTAACTTCCCTGTGACTATTTCATAAAAAAGTATACCTCCACTAACAAAATAATATGTTTTGCTTGATAGATTGGTCATGTACTCATACGACGCTACAGGTGTGCCAGGCACATTACAGCGTGTGGTTTGGATGTCATGGAAACGCCGAGAAGGGTGTGGCCATCATGTGAGGGAGCTTAATCAAAGCCAGTTGTCAGTTGGCTCTTTACTAATTTAGTTCTCAGAATAAAGATGTCAGCTGTCCTTTTCTACAAGACATTTCATTTAGAAGACTTTCCTGAAATACTTTCTTCCTGAAATAGACAAAACTGTAGGCCGATGTGTCATTTTAGTTAATCAAAACAAGTAGGCAAATTAGTCTCTTTTATTTTTTTAATGAATGTAATTTAACGGTATTAATTTGCATACAGGAAAGTTCAAGAAAAAAAAAGTCTGCTTTATAGCACTTTTGTAAACCTCAACAAAGCCCTTCATTAGGAGACCTAATTGATTTTTCCTACCCACTCCCGCTATCACAGTACCTGCTTATTCACTCAGAGAAGAAATGGGTATGCCTAGTGTTTCAAGCAGAGATTTAGGTTAAAATGTCCCGTGGCTCTGTTCTTGCAGGGAGATCTTGGCTAGTGCTTGCTTCAAGAGTTCAGGAGCTGTTTTTCTGAGCAATAGGGGAACGTCGCTTGTCTGCTAGGTGCCCTCCCCATGGGCCCAGTTTAGTTCAGTTTGCAGCCTTCACTGGAATTTTTCTATTTCTTGTTTATTTAAACCTTGCCTTATTCCAAAATAGGGATTTTGAGGCTTCTATCAGGGGCATCACAGACTCAGTGGACATGAATTTGAGCAAACTCCAGGAGACAGTGAAAGACAGAGGAGCCTGGCGTGCTACAGTCCATGGGGTCACAGAGAGTCAGAAATGACTGAGGAACTGAAAAACAACAACACAGGGACACACAGGCTATACCACATAAAATAAATGAGAAAGCAAAGGCAGTTAGACAGTAGAAAGCCAAGCAAACATCATCAAGGCAGAAAGAGGACCAGTACAAAAAGATAAGCCATGGGAGGAGCCCTGTGGTTGTGCAGCTTAGATCATCCATTTGACTCTGAGTTGCACGGGGACCAGAGCAAAAAGAGAAAGAGGAGCAGTTATAAATTTTTTGTGTCCAGAAGCTAAAGCAAAACTAGTTGATCTGAAGGCCAGTTTTTCCCAGTGTTAAAACCTGACATGATTTCTCCATGAAGATGGCACTGTGTGATGTAATGGACCAGCTCCTCAAACCATGGCTTCAATAAATATGGCTCTTTTTGTGCAAGTTCTTACATGCCAGCAGATGACCAATGGCCAAACTGAAAGTCTATAAAGATAATTCTCCAAAGGGCCTTTTACTGAATTGACTTTCTTCTTCAGTAATTATATATTTTTAAAAAAGTTTTATGTGGACCATTTTTAGTCTTTATTGAATTTGTTACAATATCGCTTCTGTTTTATGTTTTTGGGTTGTTTCGACCATAAGGCATGTAGTATCTTAGCTTTCCACCCAGGGACTGAACCCACACCCCCTGCGTTGGAAGGTAAAGTCTTATCCACTGGACTTCCAGAGAAGTCCTGGTAATGAGTTTTCACTCAAAGATTCTCCAAGCTTTTCTCCATCTTTCTCTTTTCACTTTCCTCCTCCCAAGTCTTTCACTACTGGCATTTCTTTAAGAGACTGGAAATACTTCAACTTGGAGAGTCTCCGAAAACTGCCATTGCTCTCCTCACTGACTGAAAGAGGCTTCCCATGGGGCTTCTAGCTCTTTAAAGCAATCAAGGCCTAGCACCTATGGTACAGTCATCTCTCTTGACCAGTACTTATCACGCTGGGCCTTGTCAGTGTGCTCCCTGAATGTCTATTTCACAGGTGATAAAGCTACAGTCCAGGGAATTAAAAGAGCTTGCCTGTGGCAGGAAAGTCAGCATTTGGTTGCAGAGTCAGTGCTAGACCTGTCTTCTCTTGCCTCACACACTACAAGCTGTTTTCACCCAGCTGGTCCCATGTATGCCTGGGGGGAATTGGTTGACAGTCACTGCAGAAGCTTCCTTAACTGTGTCCTGTAGATGTGAGAGACATCATCTCAAGGAATCAGAAGGCTGGTGTGTTTAAGACTGGGAACATATCAAGCTGGTAAGATACCTTTTTGCCTTGAATCACTCTGGTTAAAACTGCTTTTCTCAGTACTATGGGTGATTATTAAAACTAATAATAACATTTATTAAGCACTTGCTGTGGGTCAGGCGCTGTCTTAAGCACTTTAAACGTATCTTACTTAATGCTCACAATCTGTAATGAAGCAGGCAGGCATTTTCATTATCTACAAATAATAGATGAGAAAAACGAAAGATAGCTGTGTTAAACACTGTGTTGAGGATGATTTAAGGATTGAGAGAGTACACTATGAGGTTGGGAGAAGCCCAGCCTGGGACCTCCTTGTGAATGGGTCTGTTTCACTGGGGCTCAACCTGGGGGGGATGGTGGGGGGGAGGCAGTTTTCCCCCGGGGACGTTTTCACTGGTATAACTGGGATAAGACAGTTGCTACTAGAATCTAGTGGAAGGAGGCCAGAGATGCTGCTAAGCATTCTACAGTGCTCAAGACATCCCACCACCACTCCCAATAAAGAATTCTCTGGCTCAAAATGTCAATAATACCAAGACTGAGAAACCTTGTTCTATTTTATGGTTTCAAACTGGTCTAGGTATTCATGCCCTACACAGAAGTTTCTCCTTCTTATCAAAACTAGGAGAAATGCTTATGCTCAACCAAAGCAATGCCTCTATGATGCTACATTTTAATTTTGCCCTCAAGTACTGAATATCCATTTAGTAGTTTTCACAAGAAATATCTGTATCTGTGCATTTTTCTTTTACATGTTTAACCACAGACATTATTGGGAGAACAGTCTAAGTTTGAAGTAATTCTTTAATTACTGTTAATTCGTCATTCTTTGACATTTTGAGTTTTCTCTGTTTGAGGCTGCTTTCCCACTCCCCACTCTACTCAGCTTGGGGGGAAAAGAAAAGGTGGGTGAACAGCTGCTGCTGCTATTTACTTGCTAAGTGGTGTCTGACTTGTTGGTGACCCCATGGACTGGGAGCCCACCAGATTCCTCTTTCCGTGGGATTTCTCAGGCAATACTAGAGTGCTAATACTAGGGTTGCCATTTCCTCCTCCAGAGGATCTTCCCAACCAAAGGAATGAACCCATGTCTCCTGTCTGGGCAGGTAGATTCTTTACCACTGAGGCATTAGGAAGCCCAGGTGAACAGCAACAATACTTAAAAACTAAAGTGTAAAACATATGGAATGAGGATATGGAGTAGCAATAACTTTTTTTTTCTCTTATATTAGCTGGTGAGTATAATGTGTCCATATTTATTTTTTTTAATGTGGTATTAGAATGTTCACAGTAGGTCGATGGCATGAGGGCAGTATGCTCTGTGTTTCTCAAATAAATGAACAACCAGTTCTGTTTCCAGTAGGTTCAGAAAAACAGCACTCTATTACTTGGGTACTCTTCATTTTTAGGACAGCTTTTATTTCACAGTGCAGACTGCCATACCCTTCTGTGGAGGACTTCATTTTTGGATGTGATTTTCAACCTGGTCTTTTAGTTATCAATCAAAAGCACATTTTCTGTGTTGTCCTCATTTACATTTATTTACTGCTTAAGGTCATTTGTGACCATTTGAGTGTATTTCAGCATATGGAATCAGGGAATAATAGATTTCAGCATCACGCTGTGAAGAGAGATTGTGTTTTTACAAGACATAATGTTGTTTACTGGGTGTTAATAATCACTAATTAATAAACATATCTAGAATTCTAAAATGTTGCATTTTAGTGGAATAAAAATGTCAAGTGTTTAACTTATGGAGTACAATAGTATTTTCTATATCCCTTCATGAAATAATGAAGTTACATAAAGAAGCAAAATGTTATTGTTCAACACAGGTTATATCTAAAATGCCTTTGTTTCTGTTTGGTGTTCTCAAAAATACTATTTCTAATATATGATTTTGAGATGTACTTGGACGTATAGTCTATATGTCAGTAGTCATACAGGGATATCCAAGAAGAGGAGATTTTTTTTTTTCTGTCTTTATTTCATATTCATTGTGGTCAGTTTCTTCTCTTTTAAACCACTGTAAGCATTTTGTCCAAAGTCTACGAAAGCACTTTGCCAGAAAGCAAGTGAATGAGTCAGTCTTTGAAATGCCTTGATCTCATATTAAGGAGCTACTTGACCACTTAACCTTCAAGAAGCTAAGAGGAAACTGCCAACCAATGATGCAATAATCAGCATCCCCCTTATCCACTGCTTTCCCACCCATAACCAGTACAATATGATGAAAGCGTTAGCTCCATGCGAGACGAAATAAAAGGAAATCATTCACAAAAGAGCTAAGATATAGTTCAATATTCTTTTTTAGTGCCTCAGTGCATATGCAGAATTTCTTCTCCAAATTGGAGGTGTGGAATAACAGTAGCGACAGATAGCTAAGAGGTATTTACCATAGCTATAAAGCCCACACGTGAGCCAAATATTTCTGCTATTAAAAAGCACTTCAAAGCTTGACATGAAGTTTGTAACAGCTGAATGTCTCCTGTGACTTCATTCGCAAGGAAGATGTAAAAGCAGAAAGGAAAATCGTGATATGAGAACCGTGAACCTAGAAACTGGTGTTTTTAAAAAAAGAATGATAAAGCGACCCAGAAATTTGACAGGCACCCCAAGCTCCTGTTCCCCCTGCCCTGCCAATTGTCTCAGGAACCAGCATTCCTCCTGTGACCAGCCTCTTCCTACAGGGCAGACCCAGGTGGGGTGGGGCCCAAAACTTACATTGAGGGTCCTCTTTGGGAGGATGAATTCTATTAAACCTTATTTTGGCAAATTGCATAGAAGCAATGACCATATGAACCCATCACTAGGGCTCTTTGTGGGCCTGGGGAGGGGCCTGTGTGAGGGAGGGGGGGGTCTCAATGTTTAGGCATCATTAGCTTGACAGTAAATCTGCTCCTGCTGTCATAACCACCAGTAGCCTTGCCTAGAATAATGCTCTTGCCTTCCAAACTCTTACTCCCTCTGTTCATTTTAATGCGAGTGTGACTGTCGCTCACAAGTGTGATCGCTCAGTTGGAAAGATGTGTTTGCAAAAGCCTGGAAGCTTTAGGCCTGGCTAAAAGATCTAGGATGCACATTTGTGAAGGATATAGCCATTGCCTCTCAAAGATCTGAATATAGTCATTTGGTGATTCATTCACTGGTCCATCCATGCAGCCATCTATCAATTTAACTAATATGCCTAAAGTATTCTGCCTGTGAGAACATAAATACAAAGTTATAGCAAATAGCTCATGAGCAGAGAAAGTCATGCCACTAAATATAGCTAGAGTTTGGTGAAAGAGCAAGGATATTTACAGCTTCTCAATTGTTAGGTTTATCTGAAGCTGTCTTCAAAACCATGACTGTCTAATAAAGAACCATTCAGAACTTCTGATGTCTGCATATTTCTAGGTGTTCCAGAATTAGTGAATGGCGTCATTCTCCAGTTAATGGTAATTAACAGTTACAACATTTTTAAAAATTGATTAAATATACCCTGCTGTGATATTGAAAGTAACTTTCTACTTAAGAAGAGAGTTTATCTTTGTGTGAAAATTGCTAGTGAATTTATACCTGTGACTTTTTTTTTATTATTCTTTGATAAACCATTAATTTTAGTAAACTGTGGCATTCATAATAACTTTTAAGACTTTTATAACCCAAATTTTACCTTTATGTGGGCCCCTAGGATTGGCTATTGGCTCCCTTGCCCTGCTGCTTTTTAAGATCTATATATCAAGGTTCATTTTGCTCTAGAGTTTAAATTGAGGATGTGAAAAATGCTTTAAGAATATAAATTCCGACCAAGTGGGATGAAACTGCTGCCTTTTCCAGGCCTTCTGCAGTCTTCTCTCACTTTCCTCACTCTCTTCATTCGGCGTAGCTTTCACTGTTCCCCAACATACATACTCTCCTTGGGTCACCCGAACCTCCTCACTCTCCTCTAGCGCGTTGGTTTTCCTCATCTCTAGTCTTTGCCAGTCTTGTTCCCCTTTTCCTTATCCATCTAAATCCTTTCTTCTGGGCTTCCCTGGTGGCTCAGTTGGTAAAGAATCCGCCTGTAGTGCAGGAGACCCAAGTTCTATCCCTGGGTCAGGAAGATCCCCTAGAGAAGGGAATAGCTGGCTATCCACTCCAGTATTCTTGCCTGGAGAATTCCATGGACAGAGGAGCCTGGCAGGCTAAGAGTCCATGGGGTCGCAACTTAATTTCCATTTCCCCCTGCTTTCTCAGACTACCTCAGCTTGCCCTAACCTTTGCCTTCACAGTGTCAGACTTTATTTTTAGGCTCCAAAATCACTGCA
>SJYA01001606.1:823337-853279 GCA_006410615.1 Neotragus moschatus
AGCATCAGGGTCTTTTCAAATGAGTCAGCTCTTCGCATCAGGTGGCCAAACATGGCATATTCTCTCATTATTCAAAGTGTGTTGTCTATTTTCATGTACATTGTTTCATTCATTTTTTGGGTAATTATTTTGATCACCTTCTCTCTCTCAACTACTGTTTTCAGTTGCTAGAGATGTAGTGATGAATGAAACTGAGAAAGTCCATGCCTTCTTAGAGTTCACATTCTGGGAAGAACTTAAAGGCAAGGACTCTGCTTAATATGTTTTTATAGTCCCTGAAGCAATTAATACACTTTATCCCTATTACATGAAAGGTTTTAAAGTTTGTATTTGGAGCACACTTTGAAAGAAAATAAATGACATGATAAATGAAAAGCAGCATAAGACATGAATCTGTAAAGATTATGGAACCAAGCAATTATTAGTAGAAGAGAATCAAACTCTAGAGGTTGAGACATGGTTTATATATCAGATAGCTGACTTTCATTTCAGGATAGGCTTCTTCTCAGGCGTGCACACGCAGCATCTGTAGACAAACTGACATTGTGAGTAGGCATTTATCTGTCCTTTGTCAGGTTGAAGAGGACGGTTAGAAGAAGGTAACTGAGATAAGGAAGCTGAAGGCTCTCTTTAAGAAATTTTCTGATAAAACATACCTGTTAGTGAGTTTTGCTAGAATTACGGTAACAGAATCTCAAGAACTGCTGAGAATTATAGAGGTGGCATAGTCCTCTTTCCATCTGTTGCTATCTTGGATATGGGAAAATGAAAGTACTAAGTGTACTTCCTATTACTAACACATTTTATTTGCTTAACACATTATAGAAGGGCTCATATCCCTTTTGTACTGAACAAATAAGCTCCCACAGAGTGAATGTTACCCAGTNGTGGCATAGTCCTCTTTCCATCTGTTGCTATCTTGGATATGGGAAAATGAAAGTACTAAGTGTACTTCCTATTACTAACACATTTTATTTGCTTAACACATTATAGAAGGGCTCATATCCCTTTTGTACTGAACAAATAAGCTCCCACAGAGTGAATGTTACCCAGTTTGGATATTTTGGTAGAGTTAGTTCTCCTTTCTGTGGGCTTTTCTGTGTGTGTATTTGAGACTTGTGGCTGGAGAAGGGAAAGTCTTCATTGGATCATTGAAAAAGCAAGAAAGTTCCAGAAAAACATGTTTTATTGACTATGCCAAATCCTTTGACTCTGTGGATCACAACAAACTGTGGAAAATTCTTCAAGAGATGGGAATATGAGACCACCTTACCTGCCTCTTGAGAAACCTGTATCCAGGTCAAGAAACAACAGTTGGAACCAGACATGGAACAATAGACTGTTTCCAAATTGGGAAAGAAGTGTGTGAAGACTGTATATTGTCACCCTGCTTATTTAACTTCTGTGCAGAGTATATCATGTGAAATGCTGGACTAGATGACACACAAGCTGGAATCAAGATTGCTGGGAGAAATATCAGTAACTTCAGATAAGCAGATGATATTTGAGTCAGGGTCACAAATCTCAGATTTGTTGACTTAATTCTTGGGAAAGCAGGAAAAGGCTATGTGTGTGTGTATGTGTACAGCAGCGTCACACTCCACAGCTTCAGAAAGCACTTTTTTCATATCTCTGCTATTAAGGCAAAGCTCCCTGAACCTCATTTTTCTGTGTGCTCAATTGGTTTAAAATGAGGCAATCAGTATTAGGATATTTTGTTCCATTGTGGGGTGTTTTTTTTGTTTTTTTTTTTTCAGTTGGTCATGAAATGAAAATGAAACACTCTCAAATGAAACACCCTAATGGCAGAAAGAGAAGAGGAACTAAGGAGCCTCTTGATGAAGGTGAAAGAGGAGTGTGAAAAAGCTGGCTTAAAACTCAACCTTAAAAAACCAAGATCATGGCATCGGTCCCATCACTTCATAGGAAATAAATGGGGAAACAATGGAAACAGTGACAGACTTTATTTTCTTGGGTTCCAAAATTACTGTGGATGGTGACTGCAGCCTCGAAGTTAAAAGATGCTTGCTCCTTGGAAGAAAAGTTATGACAAACCTAGATGGCATATTAAAAAGCAGAGACATTACTTTGCTGAAAAAGATCCATATAGTTAAAGCTTTAGTTTTTCCAGTAGTCATGTATGGATGTGAGAGTTGGACTATAAAGAAGGCTGAGCACCAAAGATTGATGTTTTTGAACTGTGGTGTTGGAGGAGACTCAAGAGTCCTTTGGAATACAAGGACAGTCAATCCTAAAGGAAATCGACCCTGAATATTAATTGGAAGGATTGATGCTGAGGCTGACGCTCCAATAATTTGGCCACCTGATGCAAAGAGCCAACTCGTTAGAAAAGACCCTACTGCTGGGAAAGATTGAAGGTGGGAGAAGGGGTCGACAGAGGATGAGGTGGTTAAATGGCATCACTGACTCAATGGACAAGAGTTTGAACAAACT
Source organism: Neotragus moschatus (assembly GCA_006410615.1). NCBI lineage: Eukaryota > Metazoa > Chordata > Mammalia > Artiodactyla > Bovidae > Neotragus > Neotragus moschatus. The sequence goes on from SJYA01001606.1 coordinate 825,792, forward strand.
CCAGGAAATGGTGAAGGACGGGGAAGCCTGACGTGCTGCAGTCCATGGGGTCGCAAAGAGTTGGACACAACTGAGCGACTGAGCAACAACAGATATCTACAGAGCAGATTTTCAGAAGTGGACTTTGTCTATTCATACAACCTTATCAAACTGTGTAAATTATGGACGTTTGTATATATTTTCATATCTATAGAAACTAGTCTCTTGCCATTATTCCTTCTTCCTAGAATATTCTAAAATCATGTTGGTATTTGTATTATTGTGGTATTTTCATTTTGACTGAAAAAATATATATATAAATTAATTTACTAAGATGCTGTTTTATGACTGAATCTTCTATTCAAGAACAAGTAGTTTTCTTTTTAAGCTTTTTTAGGTGTTTCACTAGCATTTAAAATGTTTCATTTCTAAATTTATTTTTAGAAACTACCTTTTTCTGTTTCTTTTATAAATGAAATCTTTCATTATTTTCTAACTTATTTTATTTGTATGTGTGTATATAAAGAAAGCTATAGGGTTTTGTCTAGCAAATGTTTAGTCAGTTCAATGAGTTATTACTTCTAACACCTTGTCAACCTAGTCTCTTGAATTTTCCAAATAAACAATCACATCATTTGCAAATGATGAGACTTTTTACTTCTTTCTGATTCTTGTATCTTTTTTTTCTTCTCTTGTATAATTTTATTGGATTAAAAGAAGTCCAAGAATGATATTAAATAATACGTTTGAGTCTAACTTTGTTGGGAATCCTCTAATGTTTCACCATTAAATGTGTATTAGCCTATGAGTTGAAAAAGAAATGATATTTTTATCTTCATAAGGAATTTTCTATTGATTCCTGTTTTTAAAAGATTTTGTCATAAATCCATATGGTGCTTTAGCTGATGCCTTTTCAGCATGTATAGAGATAATCAGGTTGTTTTTCTTAAATCACTGTAGCTCTACAGATGATTCTGATACTAAAGTTTGAGACCTGCTGCTCCAGGCTATCACTCCTATGTTTCTAGACTGACCTGAAAGCTGATCCCATCCTCTTGTTCTGTGTTTTTGTTTGCAGTTAAATGGACAAAAAGCTTACTTCAGAGTCCAGAAGATTTGCCTAATGTTTGAACCCCTGTTGGGCTTCCCAGGTGGCACTGGTGTAAAAGAACTTGCCTGCCAATGCAGGAGATGCAAAAGGGTCCCATCCCTGGTCAGAAAGATCCCTTGAAAGAGGAAATGGCAACCTCCTCCACTATTCTTGCCTGGGAAATCCCATAAACAGAGGAGCCTGCTGGGCCACAGTCCCTAGGGTCGCAAAGAGTCAGATACAACTGAGCACGAAATCAGNTTGGGCTTCCCAGGTGGCACTGGTGTAAAAGAACTTGCCTGCCAATGCAGGAGATGCAAAAGGGTCCCATCCCTGGTCAGAAAGATCCCTTGAAAGAGGAAATGGCAACCTCCTCCACTATTCTTGCCTGGGAAATCCCATAAACAGAGGAGCCTGCTGGGCCACAGTCCCTAGGGTCACAAAGAGTCAGATACAACTGAGCACGCAGTCAGAAACCCCCTATGTTGGTGACCAGTGAATTCTACACTGGTTAAGGAGGACTGGTACACTGTTTTGAGATTTCAGAATGAAAGACACATTGATAGTTTTACTAATTATATTTTCCATTTCAAATATCTCTGATTCTATGATTATGACTCGTACAACTTGTGTTATTAATTTCAATGGAGAGGGTGATCAGCAGTGTCAGCTGCTGAAGATTACTGGAGGTCAAGCAACTTGCAGAGCAGTTCCAGTGACTGTTGTGAGAAAGGTCGTCTTGCCAGGACAGGTGAAGTAATAAGAGTAGGCTATTCCTGCAAAATGTTGACGAATGTGGACTAGAGGGAGGCAGAGTTGCTGGGAGAGGTGGGCATGTTAGCAGGCATAGCGCAACAGCTGAGGAAGAAGAAATGAGTGTGATGGGGCCCGGCATTGGTTGGAACAAGGACCTAGAGTAGTACTTCTCAAAGTAAAGCCCCCAAACCAGCAGCCTCAGCATCACTTGGAAATTTGTTTGAAATGCAGATTCTCAAGCATCTCAGTTTGTTTCACCCCAGACATACTGAATCAGAAACTCTGGGATTGAAACCCAGTGATCTGTTCTAACATGTAGTTACTTTTATTATCAGACACCTTGCTGCTGCTAAGTCGCTTCAGTTGTGTCCAACTCTGTGCGACCCCATAGACGGCAGCCCATCAGGCTCCCAGTCCCTGGGATTCTCCAGGCAAGAACACTGGAGTGGGTGCCATTTCCTTCTCCAATGCATGAAAGTGAAAAGTGAAAGGGAAGTCGCTCAGTCGTGTCCGACTCTTCACGACCCCATAGACTGCAGCCTACCAGGCTCCTCCGTCCATGGGATTTTCCAGGCAAGAGTACTGGAGTTGGGTGCTTTCACCTTCTCGAAAGATTGTTAAAGCATGTGTCCTGTAATTATTATTGATTTTCTATTTCTATCTATAAAATGGTACTTTGCTTTGTAATTCATTTCAAACAAAATTTTGATATTATGATGAAATAAAATGGAGACACATACATTTTACCTTAATGCCAATTGCAGGTAACACATTGACATGATTTGGGTGATTGATAAAACCATCTTTACATGTCTTTACCTATGATTGTTATACCTTAGATTGTAAGCTCATATAGGGAAGGGACCTAGTTATATGTATGTGTATATACTTTGCTATCTTTTAGAAAGCATTTCTTTTTAAATTTTTAACTGTTTCATTGTGGTAAAATTGAAATCCAATAAACTGTATATATAATTTTAGAAGTTTTGAAATTTGTATACACCCCTGAAACCATCACCATAATTGAAATACTGATCATGTCTTATCACTCCCTCTTTTCTGACCCTTGAAGTTCCCTCCCTCTCCAGGAAACCACTGATTTGCTTTCTTTTATTATATATTAGTTTATATTTTCTAAAGTTTTAAATAAATGATATCATTCAGTATGTGCTTTTTCCCTCAGTGTCCTTTCAGTCAGCAAAATTATTTTGAGATTACCTGTGTTGTTGCATGTATCCATAGTTGTTTCCACTTTATTTCTCTCACTGTATGGCTATACCTCAACTTTTTTTTAATCCTTTTACCCACTGATGAACTTTGAGTTGTTGCCAGTCTGGGGCTGTTACAAGTAAACCTGTCATGAACACTTAGGTACACGTATGGTTAGATGGATATGTGTTTTGTATGGGTATATCCTTCCACTCCTCTAGGATAAATACCTAGAACTGGACCAGCTAGATCTTAGACAGGCATAGATTTAACTTTTAAAGGAAGCTGCCAAACTGTTTTCCAGAGTGGTTGTATTTCATATTCCCTCAGTGGTGTCAGAGAGTTCCATTTTTTCACATTGTCATCACCTCTCAGTGTAGTCAGTCTTTTAAATTATAGCCCTTCTAATACGTATATAGTGATAATCTCATTAGGGTTTTAATTTGAATCTCCCTAATGACTAATGATGTTGGGTATCTTTTCATGTGCTTATTTGCCACTTATATATCTTATTTGGTGAAGTATCTATTCAAATGCCCTACTCATTTTTTTTTTTTTAAATTGAGTTGCTTGTTTTCTTATTGTTAACACACCCGGAGTTCTTTATATGTTCTGGATATAAGCTCTTTATCAAATACACGATTTGCAAAAATATATGCTATTTTCTCCCAGCCTGTAGCTTGTCTTTCCATTCTCCTCCTGGCATCTTTCAAAATGCAGAAATTTTTAATTTTAATAAAGTCTAATTTACCAATGTTTTCTTTTATGGATCATGCATCTGGTGTCATATCTAAGAAATCTTTTCTTAAGCTAAGGTTACAAAGATTTTCTCTAGTATTTTCATCTACAAGGTTTATAATTTTAGGTTTAACATTTAGGCTTCTGATCCATTTTAAGTTGACCTATTTCACATCCATATGATGTGAGGTATGGATTTAAGGTTTTTATATATGGATATCTAATTATTAAAGCACTGTTTCTTGAAAATACCCCCTTTGTCCACTGAAATACTATTTCATATTATATGCTATTGTAAATGGTATGTTTTTTAAATATTATTGTAAATGGTATAGAATTAGAAATTTTAATTTTCAATTATTTTTTTGTTTGTATGAATACAATTAAATTTTGTGTGTTTATCTTGTATCCCATAATTGTATTAAACTCACTTATTATTTCTTCTTACTTTTCTATCTCATTGGATAGTATACGTAGACGATCATATTGCCCACTAGTAAAGACAATTTTACTTCTTCCTTTTCACTCTTGATGCCTTTTTTGCCTTGCCTTATTGCACTGGCTAGAATCTCTAGTGCAATATTGAATAGTGAGAGAAAACATCACTTTCATGTTGCTGATGTTAGGTAGAAAGCATCTAGTCTTTCACCATTAAGTATGATGTTGGTTGTTGGTTGGTTGGTTGCTTAGAGATGGATGACTTTTTTGTGGTCCCATAGACTGTAGCCCACCAGGCTCCTCTGTCCATGGGATTTCCAATCAAGGATACTGGAGTGGGTTGCCATTTTTGTCTCCCGGGAATCTTCCCAACCCAGGGACTGAACCTGCATCTCCTACACTGTAGGCAGACTTTTTACTGCTGAGCCCCTGGGGAAGCCCAAATGTGATATGATGCTAGCTACAGATTGTTCCTGGGTAATATTCTTCAGGTTAAGAAACTTCCCTTCTTTTCTTTGGTTGCTGAGAATTTTCATCAGAAATAGATATTCAACTTTGTCAGTGGATTTTCTGCAATTATTGAAATTATCACATTTTTCTAGTTCATATATATGATGAATTATAGTGATTAATTTAAAAATATGAAACCATGTTTTAAACCATAAACTTTCTTTCATTCCCTCACTTGATCAACCTGACTTGATCGTGATGTATATATGATATAGTTATTTTGGTGGTTGCTTTAGGTTTTATAGTATATACTTTTAACTTACCATAATCTATCCTTAAATGACATACCACTTCATCTATACTATAAAAACTTTATAAAAGTATACCTTTATTACTCCCTTCCCACTCTTACACTGTTATTATTCTCTATTTTATTTATTAATGTTATAAACCCCACAATACTTATTTGTTTAACCAGTCAACTATATTTTTAAGACAGTTAAATAATAAGAAAAGAATCTTATATATTTACTCACACAGTTATAATTTATAGTTCTCATCTTTCCTTTCTATACATCCATATTTTCATCTGGTATTGATTTTTCTTCTACCTAAAAGATTTTCTTTATACTTTTTGTAGTACAGATCTGCTGGTGATTAATTCTTGTAACTTTTGTATGTCTGAAAACATCTATTTCACCTTAAAAAAAATATATATATATATTGTAAGTGGCCATGCAATAGGTTGGCCATACAAAAGGTTGGCATCCTTTTTCCTTTTTAGTACTTTAAAGGTGTCATTCCACTGTCTCCTGACTTGCATATTCCTCAAAAGAAATATACTATCATCCATATCTTTCTTTGAATAATGTATCTTTTCCTCTGGGTGCTTTTCAGATTTTCTGTTTATCACTGTTTTCAGACAATTTGACTGTATTTACTATATGCCTTGTAGTTGTCATTAAGTTTCTTGTGCTTGGAGTTTGTTGAAATTTCTTGATCTATGGGTTAATAGTTTTTATTAAATTAGAAAATATTTTAGCCATTATTTCTTCAGATTTTGTTTCTGTCTCCCCCTCTTTTGTCCTTTGGGAACTCCAATAACACATATATTAGGACACAGCACACTTGCTGATATTCTTTTGTTTTATTTCTATTTTTCTTTCTCTTTATATTTCCATTTTGGATAGTATCCATTGCTTTGTCTTCAAGTTCACTGATTTTTCTTTCTCCTGAAATGTCTAATTTGCTTTGAATTCCATCCAATGTATTTTCTTCTCAGACATTGTAGTCTTCCTCATTAGAAGTACTTTCAAAGTATCCTTTGTGTCTCCTTTTTAATACAGTAAATATCATTGCGATACCTAGTTTAATACCTTTGTGAATTCTAACATCTGTGTCAAGTTCAATTATTCAGTTCTCCTCCTCATTATGGGCTTTATTATTTGACTTTTTGCATGTTTGGTAATGTTTGATTGTATACCAAGTATTTTCAATTTTACCTTTTTAGTATCTGAATGTTTTTATATTTCTATAAATTATTCTGTTTGGTTCTGGGACATAGTTACATTATTTTGAAATAATTTGATCCTTTTGAGTATTACTGTTAAGATTTATTTGGCAGAACCAAAGCAGCATTTAGTCTAGAGCTAGTTATTCTCCACTGCTGAGACAAGATCCATCTGAGAACACCACTCAGTGCCCTGTGGATTATGAGGCTCTGTAGTCTGGCTGGTGGGAACAGCTGCACTTCCTGGCCCTGTGTGAGCAATGGCCAGTCCCCTCCAATCTTCTCAGGTGGTTCTTTTCCAACCTCAAGTAGTTTCCTCACACACATGCTCCAATCAGTACTCTGCAGAATACTTCTCAGGAGGACTATCCATAGACTGTCTGTCTGTGCAGCACTCTCCTATCTGATACACGATACTGGAAACGATAACTGTCTTGGTTTCCTCAGATTCTTAGCACCATCTCCTTAGCCCAGAGAATCCACCTAGTTCCAGCTCAGTTCACCCTCCTTGTACTGTGGCCTGGAAACTCTCTCAAGGCAGTAGAATGGGGCAATGGTAGGGCTCATTTTATTTTTTCCCCTTGCTCAAGGATCACCATCATTTGTTGCTGACTCTTAGTGTCTTGGAAACTATTATTTATATATTTTAAATAAATAAAACTTATTTTATATATTATAAAATATAAATATAAATATATATATATATATATATATATATATACACACATATATGTTTTTAGTTGTTTTGGGTAGTAGGGTAAACAAGATGCGTGTAACTCCATCATTACCTAAAGTAGAAATCCTGAGAAAGCATTTTAAGTGACCTCCATGTCTACTTAATCTACACATTCTATTCAAAGAACAACTTAAGATAGGAACGTCTGTTTCCTGAGTGCCTTCTATATGCCAGACACCCTGCTAGGTATATTCATACATAGTTCTTTCAAATGGCATATTTACTGAGCAGCTTATGTGTCATGGACTGTTCTAGGCAGTGAAAAATATATCATGGTACAAAACAGATTTTAGAAATCTCTTTCCCTAGGATGCTTATCTTCTACTGGAGAAAAAAGAATTTTAAAAATTAATGATTTAGTTATATAGCATATTAAAGGATAATAATTGCTATTAAAAAATGAACCGCAGGTTAAGGGGGTTCAGGAATGCTGCAGTAGAAATGAATGACTACAGCTTTAAGTAGAATGATCAGTGTAAGCCACTCTGAGAAGGTACAACAACATTCAAGCAAAGACTGGAAGGAGGTGAGGGAACAAGCCCTAGGGATGTCTGGAGGAAGAGCATCACACTGAGGAAGCAGCCAATTTAAAGGCCCTAAGGGAGAAGTATATCCCTAGTGTATTCAAAAAATCATAAAGAGATTGGTGTTGCTAGAGCAAAGGGAGTAAGGGGGAGAGTAATGGGAGCTGAGGTCAGAATGGTACCTGGATTGCATAGGGTCTTATAGTTCAATGTAAAGACTGTGGCTTTTACTCTGTGTGAAGAGAGGAGCCATTAGAAGGTAGTAAATAGAGAAGGCTCATGATTTCATATCCATTTTAAAAGGATCTCTCTGGCTGCTCCCTTGAGCAGGAAATGTAGGATTATAGTAGGAAAACCAATTAGGAGCCTGTACAGTAATTCAGATTAGAGAAGATGGTGGTTTAGACCAGGATGGGAGCAGTGGAGATAGAGAACACTTGGATTTTGACATATTTCAAAAGTGGAACTAACTGCATTTCCTGGCATATTCAACATAGAGTGTAAAAAAGTAAAAGTCAAGGTTTTTGGCCTGAGAATTAACAAGATGAGAAAGACGGTGAATGCTATGAATTTGGGGAAAGATGATGAGGAGTTCCCTATTGGAGATACTGAGTTTGAGAAGTCTATTAGACACCCAAGTAGCAATATTAAAATAGGAAGTTGGACATATGAGTCTGGAGCCAATGGGAATGATACAGACTGATAGGTTAAATAAGATGAAGAGTAAAAACTGAGCTAAATTTAATAATGTGGAGATCTTTGGTGAATTTTACAAGAGCATTTTTGGTGAAACACTGGGGACAAAAGCCAAACAGGGAGGAGAGAAATTGAAAATAGAGTTTAAACAACTTTTTCATGCAGTTTTGCTACAGAGATGTAAGAGGGAATTGGAGCAATAACTAGAAGGGAGGGTAGAGTGAAGAGAGGATATTTTAAGAGGGGGGAAATAGCTGCTTGAAAGTTTGAATACTGATGGAAGTAATCCAGTAGAGAGGAAAGAACTCTGATAATATAGGAGAGAGAAAGAAGAATTGTTAGAACTATGCCGTAGGATAAATGGAAGGGGAATGGCCCTGTCTTTAAGAGGAAGTATTGGCTTTAGATAAGAGTGTGGCTAGTTCATCCGTGATAATAGATAGGAAACAAAGTATTCACATGCAGATGCTACTAGGAATATAAGTGTGATGGTGGGAGTTTGTTGAAGTTCTCATCTGATTGCTGCAATTTTGACAGTAAAGTGGAAAGCAAGGTCATCAGCTGAAAGTAAGGATAAAGAAGGAAGTGTTAGAATTTTGAAAAGAGTGAAGTTGGTGTAAAATAATGAGGTAGGAGACTGGGAGAATAAATGGGGAAGGGAAATGAAGAAACAGCTGCCAAACATAAAGAGTCCGCTTGTGGTTCATGGTCATAATTTTTTTTTTTTTTTTGATGTGTATCTTTTATGTTTTTTTGTTTTTTTGGCCACAAGGCATGTGGGACCTTAGCTTCCCAACCAGGGATTGAACGTGTACACCCTGCATTGGAAGGCAGAGTCTTAACGACTGGACCACCAGGGAAGTCTCCATAGTCATGAATTTAAAACAAAGCCAGTCAGGATGCCCGTGTGTTTCTCCAACCACATTCAGCTGCACAGATGCAGTCTTGGAGCAGGCGAAGAGCTGGATTTAACAAATATGAGAATGCAAGAGAGGGACAAGATAACAGAGGGTGTGCACCAGGGAGCAGTTAAGATGGTTAGCTACAGGGCCTGGCTGGGCAAGTAGGGAAGATAAACATGAAAGAGAAGGGCCCGCGGCAGAGTAAGAAGATCAACAAATTGTAGACCAGTAAGACGGAAGACTGCGTGGATCACAGTAAACTGTGGAAAATTCTGAGAGAGATGGGATACTAGATGACCTGCCTCTTGAGAAACCTGTATGCAGGTCAGGAAGCAACAGTCTGAACTGGACATGGAACAACAGACTGGTTCCAAATAGGACAAGGAGTACATCAAGGCTGTATATTGTCACCCCTTTTATTTAACTTATATGCAGAATACATCATGAGGAACGCTGGGCTGGATGAAGCACAAGCTGGAATCAAGATTGCCGGGAGAAATATCAATAACCTCAGATATGCAGATGACACCACCCTTATGGCAGAAAGTGAAGAACAACTAAAGAGCCTCTTGAGAAAGTGAAAGTGGAGAGTGAAAAAGTTGGCTTAAAGCTCAACATTCAGAAAACGAAGATCATGGCATCCGGTCCCATCACTTCATGGCAGATAGATGGGGAAACAGTGGAAACAGTGGCTAACTATTTTTGGGGACTCCAAAATCACTGCAGATGGTGATTGCCGCCATGAAATTAAAAGACACTTTCTCCTTGGAAGGAAAGTTATGACCAACCTAGACAACATGTTAAAAAGCAGAGACATCACTTTGTCAACAAAGGTCCATCTAGTCAAGGGTATGGTTTTTCCAGTAGTCATGTATGGATGTAAGAGTTGGACTATAAAGAAAGCTGAGTGCCGAAGAATTGATGCTTCTGAACTGTGGTGTTGGAGAAGACTCTTAAGAGTCCTTTGGACTGCAAGGAGATCCAACCAGTCCATCCTAAAGAAATCAGTCCTGGGCGTTCATTGGAAGGACTGATGTTGAAGCTGAAATGCCAATATTTTGGCCATCTGTTATGAAGAGCTGACTCATTTGAAAAGACCCTGATGTTGGGAAAGATTGAGGGCAGGAGGAGAAGGGGACGACAGAGGATGAGATGGTTGGATGGCATCACTGACTCAATGGATGTGAGTTTAGGTAAAATCAGGGAGTTGGTGATGGACAGGGAGGCCTGGTGTGTTGCAGTTCATGGGGTCACAAAGAGTCAGACACAAGTGAGCGACTGAACTGAACTGAAGATTGAAGAATGGTTTGAGTCAGAGCTCTTACTAGAAGAGGTAAACTGTAAGAAGTGGGGCTGTTGGAGAGTAGTTCAGTGTTGCAGGTATTGGTAAAGACAAGGACTGAGAGCCGGGCTACTTTATGAGGAGGCCAAAGACTGGTATCAGTTTGCAAACTATACATTACTGAGCTGCAAGGAGGTAAGTTCAGAAATGGAAGGAAATGTTTAGAAACAGTACTGTGCCATCCAAACCTATGATCAGTGCACTTGTATTCAGAATGTATTTGCTTTTTTGAAATCTCATTCATCTATTCATTTGTTATTGTATTTTACAAAAGTAATGATCTGCAACAGATTGGCTATTAACAATAACAAAAAATCTGGTCCTGCCTCACAGCTAAAGCACTGCTCTAGTGTACACGACTGACATCTGAGTGTCAGAGGAGAGGAAGGGCAAGACCATCAGAGTTGGAAGGACCAGCTCCTTGAATATTGAAGTCTATCATCTCTAGCCTTCCCAGATAGAAGCCACTTGAGTCCACCACTCCCAGAGGCACCAGTTTCATTGTTTGCTGTGTGACCAATAGAACTCATAATACAGTGTGAATGGTGCCCTTACATTGTTCAAGAAGGTGGCCATTGTTAGCTCCATTTTACAGATAAGACAGCAAACTCAGGGAAGTGGAAGAATTGCCCAAGTCACACAGCTAGTAAAGGAAGGAACGAATGTTTAAACTTAGGTATGTCTGTCATGGGCTTCCCTGGTGGCTCAGTTGGTAAAGAATCCACCTGCAATGCAGGGGGCATGGGTTTGATCCCTGGTCAGGAAGACCCCTGGAAAAGGAAATGGCAATCCACTCCACTATTCCTGCCTGCCTGGGAAATCCGATGGACAGAGGAGCCTGGCAGGCTACAGTCCACGGGGTTGTAAGAGTTGGACACGGTTTAGCGACTAAACGACCACCACTACCTCCGCCACCACGTCTGTCGTGTCAAAACTGGACTCTGTCCATACTCCTCTCCCTCTCTGTTACTTGCTCACAGTTATGGGGACAGCATAGCCATACACTTCATGAAAAGTGGGGGAAAGTGCCTTTAGGCCCATGCTTTTAGGGAATGTGTCGTGGTCCACGTGGCCAAGCTGAGCATTTCCAACCCATTGCTGTTTAGATCCCCGTCTCTCTGGTTGGTCTTTGTCAAACTGAGGGGCTGAAGCACCTCAGGAATCCAGTATCCAATCTCACCACAGCATTTCCTGCAGTTTCTGCCCTGGTGCGTTAGTCATCACACATATAGTAGAAGGGTCTTCTAAATGATGGCTCATGAATGGTAAGATGACGAGTAATTTCAATACTTTTCTTTTCTTCCCCAAAATTTATGTAATGGAGATGTTACTTTTATACTTTAAATTGTCTTGTTCATGTGGAAACTCTCAAAGACGCTCAAGTCTCTGATGAAGGCTCCCTCTCCCACTGAGCCTGAGTCCCAGCTGCACTTGGAAGCCTCAGTTTTTCTAGAAAAGGTGGTGTTGATTGCTTCCCATTCTCCCCAGGTGTGTGGGGTCTTTGAGGAATCAATCTAGAAATGAAACAGCATTAATATCTTAAGGGTTTCCTGGTTTCCTCCATTTCTCAGCTCTCCAATAGGCCTGGGCAAGTATAACACTACAGTGAATTTATAAAGCTCATCCACATGTCACAGGACCTGTGACCAAAGAGGTTATCTGCTTCTTCTGGAAAACCCTCCGTGGCGCTCTGAGTCTGTACGCTGACATAACTCACAGAGTGCAGCATCTGACATACAGGTTTATGTAGCCAAAGCTGCCTCTGTGAAGCATGGCCTGTGGCACATAGCAGGGCCTGCCACATAGTAGGTACTCATTAAGGATGAGCCAAATGAGTGAATGAATAACTGATGTTCAGTCTGTACAGGTATTTTCATGGTGATGTGGTTAATCTTTCTACCTTAAAAAAGTTACCAGCATAGATGTATATTAATGTATTAATATTTGAAAAGAACGTTAAGACTTACTAAAATAAGACTTATTTCTATATCCAAACAAGGGAAGATCTAGAAGAAATAAAGAACCCACCAAGATAAGCAAATATAACTTGCCAGAGTAGGCTATGCTCACGCAGTTTAGTTTTAAATAATAATCAAAATAGATAATAGGAGCAGAATTTCACTTTGAAAAGTAATACTGCAAATCGCAGTTGATGAGGTGGGAAGAGGAGTCATTAAATACTTTAATATGATAAAATGCTAATCATCACAGTTATTAATTGAGAGTAACAACATCTCTGGTTGGCATCATAAGAATAACTAGAATTTTCAAATACATGTTTTTAATTATTGTTATTACATTAGGTTTAAAACGTCTTCTTTTAGAGACTAAATGTCCTGAAAGGTGAATTTTAAAATATGCCTGAAAACTGAGAACTCCCAAAGGAAACTTGGCATTCTTTTCTTCCATTTGCCAAAGTATTCATCAATAAGAAATGCAGTTGATATGCCAAACAGTTTCACGTCATTTATTTTATATTTTAGATTTACTTACTTATTTTGGCTGTGCTGAGACTTCGTTTTTGTGTGGGCTTTCTCTGGTTGCAGCAAGCAGGGCTACCTTAGTTGTAGTTCACAGGCTTCTCATTTCAGTGGCTTCTCTTGATGCAAACCACGGGCACTAGGCTTGCGAGCTTCAGTACGTGGGCTTAGTTGCCCCACAGCTTGTGGGATCTTCCTGGACCAGGGATCGAATCTGTGTCCTACGCCTTGCAAGGAGGATTTTTAACCCCGTAAATCATTTATTTTGTATAAGTTTGTATTCCAGTAGATGGGGAGCACTTTGATTTCCTTATGTACTTTCATTGATGTTAAGAGTCTGGACTCATTCTAATGATGCCGGTCAAAATATGATATTTTTCCCTAGTATGTCTACACAAGCCCATAAGAACTAGCAAAAACCTAACTACTGTATTTGAATAGAGAATTCTTCCTTTCCCAGGTTTGAAGACTAAATAAAATATGGAACAGACAGTTACATCCCTAGTTTTTGTTTTTTATTATGCCTTTTGAAATAATTTGTATATACTTTTTAAATAATTTCAAGTGCCACAAAAATAATGTTAATAGCTCAAAATCAAAAGTTGAAAAAAAAAAAAACCCTAAGTATAATTTTTAAAATCTTTTTCTTCTCAAGCGTTTTACGATGGGATAATGAGACAGATGTCTCTCAACTGGAAGGACATTTTGACATTGTTATGTGTGCTGACTGGTAAGTACATAAAAATCATAAAACTCCTGTTAGAATCAAAAATAGCTTTGCTGGAGTAATTGGGCTGTGCTGCTCTGCTGACGGTGAAGGAGAGTCAACAAATGAGGCACAAAGCCGCCTTAACCCCCACAAATTAATATTCATCTCCATGTGACAGTTATAAGGTAGTCTTCTATCACACAGTAACTTCTACCACATTATTTCCCAAAGATTGATTTTGAGAAGCATTTCCATTTTCTGGAATTGCCTCTGTTTCATGCTTGACGTATCAGTAAATGGACGACTTAGGCAAATTGCAAATAATTATGGCTTGGGGAGGAATAGTCTGGAGAAAAAGGAGTTTATCAACACAAACAGCTCAATTAGCTTACTTCTTAGGAGAGATCTGACTATTGATATAAGGGAATATATAGATGTAGGTGTGTATGCACACATATACACTCCAGCATATAAACATATCTGTGGAATATCTTTAGGGAAATAGCTTTTCTTAAGATGTATATTTGCTATCTGGTATTTCCAATGTCTTCAATTATGATATTTAATTATACTTAAAACAAGAATTATAAAATTCCATGTTATTGTTATGCAAATAATAATAGTAAAATCTCTGTCAGATGCTTGCCTTTTAAAAATAATTTACATTAGATATTTTGTCTTCCCTTTTAGCCCAATCTACTTATTGTTAATGAAAGTCTCATCCCTAAGTTACAGGATAAATATGTATCAAACCTTAGTAATGATTTCAACTAATCTTATGTATTTTCTGCCTGTGTTGAATAATTATTTCAGCATATGAGAAACATGACAATTCGCAGTTTTTCCTGTTAAGAGTAAGATCTTATTTGTAGTTTTCTAAAGATTTTTTAAATGACACTATGAATTTGAAAACACAAGTTCTGATTCTAAAGGAGTTCTCTTCTATTGATAAACCCAAACACAAGATCCATAACCTAGAGAAGATTTTCCTTATGTGACAGTTGAATGAATGGAATGTAATCTCCAGGAAGTTTTTATTTAAAATTATTATTATTTAACAAGATTTTTAGTGGGTAAACTTTCTGCCTAAGTCCCTAAAATTAGATTTGTTTTCTGTTTTCTCCAGAAAAACACTTCTCAGTGAAAATTAAATATTTTCTTCCATTCTTAGTTGAGTTTTTCATGGCCATTTTAGTCTCTCTGCACCCAATTTCAGAAAGCCTTTTTCCAGAAAAAGGGAGAGCCAGATTTCTGACTAATCACTGATATTGTTTCTCAATACTACAGCCCTCATCTAATCAAAAATAAGGAGCTAAAACCTCACCATATGATTTGAGCAAGTAATTTAGTAAATGCCTTTCCTCACCAAATATGAGAAAGGATCCTCCAGGTTTCATTGCACAGATGAAGATAATGCTGGCAGGATTAGATCAGATTAAGTATGAAAGTCAGATCAGAGAGCAGCGGAGAGAGGGAAGGAGGGCAGGATCTTCTTGGAGATTTAGACAAGGGTCGCCCACTGATGGGCTCTGATTATGTGGGGAAAGTCAGGTCTAGCCAAGAGATTTCAAGTTAAATGTGTCCTCTGCACAAATATCAAGACAGCCTGGCTTTGTCATACCTTGTGTTATGACACTCACACCATGTCATCCCGTTTGTACCAGAGAGACAAGCAGAAGAAGTAAGATTCAAGCTCTTTTCTGATTAATGTTCTCAGGTTAAAAATAGCCACACAACATGAAAAATAGTCTTTTCTCCCCTAGCCAACAACAGGATCCTGTACAACCAACATACATAATGCATATTCAGTTAAGGCTTTCATTCCAAATACATAACATAGTAATATGATGTAATACGTACATACATACACACAGATACCATATACATATACACACAGCTAGTAACTATTGAGAATTTATGTATTCAGATGAACCAAATACACCATGTTTCATTTTATAAATGGTTTTTTTCTATGCATGAATTGTTTTTTTTTTTTTCGCTCCTGGTGTCGTCAGTGCTGGAATGTCAGGCTGTTTATAATTTCCCGTTTGTAAATGTGAAACATTAAGCTGCTCTCACTGCGACGCCGATATTATTTCCAAGAGAAATGCTTTGGAAGTGGTCTGTCTTCATACTCACAGAGATGAGTACGCTGTTTAGAAACTTAAAAAGTACAGTGATGTTCGTAATACACATGTTGTGCCTGTAGCAGGGAAGCCCAGGACTCCAGGAGTTCTTTACGTCTTGTAGGGTTGATGTTTCTCTGTCAGAGTTATGACACAGATGCTGCTTCTAGGGACAGGCAGGCAGGCAGGCAGACCAGGCTGCTTTTTTTTTTTTTCCTGAAGAATGTCACAGGAGGAAAAGAAAGCTCTCTTTAGTCACTACCTCTAAGATGAAACCTGAAATAGTCCGTGCCAGAAATAGGTGCCACACATAAATAGATGACGTTAAGTCTCACACCATCCTTGAATCATTGTCAGTCAATGAGATCTGGATTAGGCCCCAGGAATATGAAGCAAGAGTTGGAGTTCAAATATTAGATACATGGATTAAATCCTTACTGAAGCATTTCCAGCAAGGGTGGCATTGTCTGATTCCCTGAATAGCTAACCAGTGGTACCGCTTGATCCCATTTACATGAAAACAAGCTCTATTCACAAACCTATTCCAAACCCACATTGTGGTTCAAGTAAAATGCACATGATTACGAGTGGTGATATGTTTATGTTCTTAAATCATTCATATATTCATATATTTACATTCAAACATTCATAAACCTGTAGGCAGTGGGGGGAATAACTTATTTCCCAGAAGAGACAGTCTTAGTTCACACCTAAATTTAGTAGCTCAACTAGATTATAAAATAAAGAGGCACACTGAAAGCTAGTCATTATTTCACCATTCAGCATTTTTGACAATGAAATATAGTTTCATGGTTCAACAGTTCCTAAGTAACTTGTAAAATGTCAACTATGAAATAAACAGAAAGAAAAAAAATCAAGGTAACAGTCATACCCGCAAAAGGATGCTGTTGACAAACATCAAAATATTAGAATATTTAACTGCAGGTGTAGAAAAAAAAGCCCTCCTGTTAAGTTCCTTGGTTGACTTGTTTAATGTTGAATTTAATATAAGTTCCTTTCTGCTGGAATGCAGTCCACCCCTGTCCTTGCTGAGTTTAGAATAGCAAGTGATTGTTAATTTTAAACCTGCCTTTCCAGACTTCTGTTCAATCACAATGATCTGAGAGTCTGGTAGCAAGATGTTTTTTTTAATCCAATGAACAATTTCACTCAGTGTCTGATGGCTTTCCAGTTTATTGTAGCTCTGCAAAAATAAAAATGATTCTGTAAATTTGAAGAAAAAAAAAATAAAGGAGTCCATACATGTGGATTCTCTAAAGGCTTGCAGAGCAAGTCTAAAATGCCACCCTCAGCTGGACGCATGGAGCTCGNCCCGCCCCTTTAGAAAATATCCTGGTCTTTGTTGTATTTTTAGTGATGGTTGTTTTTCATCTGCCAAACCAGCAGACATGATGATTCTTTCCTGGTTAAAATAAATAAATAAAACAAATCTTTCAGATCACCCTCAGATTAATTGTATTAAATCTGCCATCTTTCTCTCCTCCCCCCACTTTTTTTAATAGCTGTCTCTCTCACCCATTCTCTTTTTCCTTTTAAACAGGATGTTTTTTTTCCCTATAGATGTATAAGAAATGACTACATCAGCCCAAAGCCTCATAGACTGACCGTTTGTCCTCTGGACACAATAGCGTGGCCAGCCCTCTGCTCCTCCTCTCCAATTATGTGTGATTAGTCTCAATGTGTTGTGTCAAGAAGGAGGAGTGTGCTGAGTGCTTATTATCTGTTTAGGTACAAGAAGAGCACATTTAGGCTCCGACTATGAATGAAAAGTGAGCCTTTATCAGGGCTCAAATCTACTGCCGTTCTCCAGGCCTCGTTCAAAACAGGTCCTTCCCAGGGAAATTTTTGAATAAATGGTTGCTNTGTGATTAGTCTCAATGTGTTGTGTCAAGAAGGAGGAGTGTGCTGAGTGCTTATTATCTGTTTAGGTACAAGAAGAGCACATTTAGGCTCCGACTATGAATGAAAAGTGAGCCTTTATCAGGGCTCAAATCTACTGCCGTTCTCCAGGCCTCGTTCAAAACAGGTCCTTCCCAGGGAAATTTTTGAATAAATGGTTGCTAAAATAAGGTGGCAACCAGGGCGAGCTTTTAAAAACTCAATCACACAATTATCCGATTGAAAGTAAGTGTATATGGTTCTATGCGGTGATGCAAGTAGATGGTAAACATTTAGTAGGTGCTACCTAGGATTGAAAGAGAATGATTTTTCTGCAGGGAACCCAACTTCTCCTTGCCTGGTGCATCCCCACAATGCTCTAATGCCTTTTGTGGAAATTCAGATGTTTATCTGTAAAGAATCATCTGTACCCACATTGACAGTAATGTCAGTAGTAGGCTAGCCATATAGGGATATTCCTATCTTTAGTAGAGGCAAAGCATGTATTTAGCATGCTACAATTAAAGTGAGAGGTGAGACACAGTGGGGGAGGGGGAGCGAGTCCTTTTGCATGTTAAACAAACTTAGCTGTCATAAAAACAGCAACTCTCAAATGTCTTCTCTGCTCACTTCTATCATCAAACAAATTTTTCACCATCAGTTTGCATGTCCTTGTATTCACCACTTTTTCTGCTCCATTAGAGCACCTAGATGGATCTCGGAAGGCATAGGTCAAGTCGCAGTTAGATCATACATTTCTTTCTCACAAAAACTTGAATTGCAATGCCAAGTGATGGGCTAACATCACAATAACAGCAATTTATTCCTCTTTGGATAAAACAGCAGTCTATTCTCAGTGCTAGATAAAGACCAGGGCAATGCAAACCAGCCATTTAGCTGAGTAGTTCAGCTAGTGGCAGCTCTCCTTTGGCGACTGTATAGGTTGCACACTGGCTTCACATTTTCTTGTTTAAAAATTAGAATTTGGAATGTTTTAAAAGGCAACGCAGGTAGTTTATAGTGGTGAAAATACAGAGAAATGATTTCTTCTGAAAAACCTGCAACTAAATTTGCCAGACAAAGGAAACCGATCTCTGCAATAGCATCTAAGATGGTCTATTCTTTTTTTTTTTTTTTCTCTCATAAAATATAGCACAGAACCATGAGACTATTTCCATTTTTTTCCTCATGAAAATACATGAATTGGCAAGAATTCAACTTACATTTGTGTGTTGTGGGTGTAGAAATCCAATGTTTATTTCACTGGAAGAAATTGTATTTTAAAAAGTGAACTAGTAGTAGTTTATTTTTTTTTCTTAATATCTGAGAATGGTAGGGTACAGTTATCTAAGCTTGAGACAGGGTATAAGAATTGAGCTATTGCTACCCAAAGATATCGAGTAAAGAAATACACACATTATGTGATTAAAACTTAGAGAATCTTTTGTAAAACGTTAAGGGTTTCATAGATTGTCTTTTAATGGGACCCTCACTTGAAGATATTACTAGTCCAGGCTCTTTGGAAGTTTGTAAGAAACTAACATTGTGTAATATTGACTAGTTTAAAAGTTCTTACTTTCTCAGATTTTGATGAAAAGCCAGTATTGAGAGGGAGAAAAGATATAGCTACTTTATACAGTTCATCCATTTACATTTCTTTTAAACTTTATGATTAAGAATTATTTCTCTGCATCAGCACTGGGTTGCATAATTGCAGTTCAAATACCACATTCTGTAATTGTCTGTAATTGTGCATGTGTTTGTTTCAAAACAAAGCCTGTCTTTGCAGTTGTAAGAATTATTATGATATTCCTGCTCCCGGTGTACCTACATCTTCTGAGAAAACGCACTAATCTCCTTTGTCATACTAAGTAGATTTGGTTAGATGTAAGAATGTTTCTAATATCGCCCGTGGTCAGTTCTAAAGCAGTGATATCCCCATACAAGTTGGTTATAAGAAATTTATTTTATAGCAAGACATATGCTGTGAATTGGGATAAAAGTGCTAGGAAAGACTGCCTAAGAGGCTGATGCTATTTTGTATAAATTGTGTATTTTGTTGGCTTTTTGACTGAGCATGAAAATGTAACTTCCATTAGGGAAGGGTAATTTAGGTGCTCAGTATTCAGCAGAAAACTTGTCGGGCCATAAAAGCTTTTCTGGCTGGTTCCTCGGGTGTTTTCAGAGAAGAGCTGCTCACCCCTTGCTGATTTTCCCTTTGGCTTCAGTATGGGCTGAATTTACCACTGCATACCTGTTGAATCAATTTGGGGGATCCAGCAGTTAACTGAGTGAATGGAAGGATTAGTGGCCCTCTGGAGCCCTATTTCAACAGCCAGGTGTCTTTCCTAAACCAGTTAACTGCTTTTGACAGTTGGAGAACCTGGTTTTAATACCACAGGTAGGAGATTGTTGCGGTGGTGGTGATGGGAGCGGGGTTGGGGATGCATTCCTTCTCTCCATCTACAAACGTGGGGCATGCCTTCTCCTAAGGGTTAGATTTCTTCTTCTTCATTTTTAATAGGAGTGGACTGTCCCCTTGCCTCAACCCAGTTTCCATGGGGTCTTTGTGCTTAAGCAGCCTTTGACTTGTTTCCAGTCTGTGCCAAGCAATTGGGTGGCATTGTCCAGCCGGACCCATTCATTGGGCTTGGGGAGGGGGCAGGATGCTCACACAGGAGATGGAGTCATGTGTATGTAGACACACCCAAACATATACACACACCCACAGGGAAGATAGAACTGTTTAGACCCTCAATCTGGGCTCCAGATTCCAGATACACTCCCTACCCCAGATCAAAAATCTCCTGAGTTCAGACTGTTCGAAATATATAACTGGACAGAGTAGCCCAGAGAGGAAAAATTGATTTGAAAGTCAGATTGGGTCTCCTTAGAAACTGAATTTGGAAGGAGGGCAAATATGTTTTTCCTGAATGGACTATTTCCAAATTAAGAAGGAGCCCATTGGTGTTTAACAAACCATTACGCCTGAAATGCCACGTTTAATTCTCAGATTTCGTTTTACCAAGAGACCTTAACTGCCCAGGCTGTGACTAAATGCTCACTGTGTTCTCTGCCCTGGAAGTCTGTTCATTTCGAGTCTATATTTTGCTTTTTTGGTCCCCCTGACTTTTCAATTAATACATTTTTTAATAGATAAAACAGATCATACTGTGACTTTTAAAATGTCAACAAGCTTGTAAACAGAAATGTAATAAAATGGCTAATAGGAGATTCAATAGTTAATAGAGGGCCTGAAGTGTGAGCAAATACAGTAGCTGTATATTGGAAACTGTGCAAGTGAAGATGGCTTTAGTATTGCAAACTGAGGAAGAAAATTGTTTTTAATTAGCACCTTCATAAGAACTGCTGATTAATACTGTTTTGTTTGGTGAAAAGCTTTCAGCTGAGTAATTTGTACAGCCATTACAACAGTTTTGTTAGAGCGGGACTCCTGTTGTTAAACACAAACAGCAGATGATAATGGTGGAAGATGAGTTTGTCATGTAACAATTTACCTTATTGAAAAAAGCTTTATATTAAACCCAATACAGTAGGTACCAGCAGAAATCACATATTTTAAATCCTTCCAAAATTGCAGTGTGCCATGCTTGTATTTTTTTTCAGGGACTAGAAGCAGATTTTATATCATTTATAAAATTATATACACAATTTAAAGATGGTGTAGTATGGACAGACCACTTTCTCAGCAGCAGTTTACATCCGAACGGTAAAGTGGCCGGGTATTCAAACACTTTCTAACTACACAAAGCAGGTTGGAAAATGGAATCCTAATNATGTCAACAAGCTTGTAAACAGAAATGTAATAAAATGGCTAATAGGAGATTCAATAGTTAATAGAGGGCCTGAAGTGTGAGCAAATACAGTAGCTGTATATTGGAAACTGTGCAAGTGAAGATGGCTTTAGTATTGCAAACTGAGGAAGAAAATTGTTTTTAATTAGCACCTTCATAAGAACTGCTGATTAATACTGTTTTGTTTGGTGAAAAGCTTTCAGCTGAGTAATTTGTACAGCCATTACAACAGTTTTGTTAGAGCGGGACTCCTGTTGTTAAACACAAACAGCAGATGATAATGGTGGAAGATGAGTTTGTCATGTAACAATTTACCTTATTGAAAAAAGCTTTATATTAAACCCAATACAGTAGGTACCAGCAGAAATCACATATTTTAAATCCTTCCAAAATTGCAGTGTGCCATGCTTGTATTTTTTTTCAGGGACTAGAAGCAGATTTTATATCATTTATAAAATTATATACACAATTTAAAGATGGTGTAGTATGGACAGACCACTTTCTCAGCAGCAGTTTACATCCGAACGGTAAAGTGGCCGGGTATTCAAACACTTTCTAACTACACAAAGCAGGTTGGAAAATGGAATCCTAATTAAATAATGTTACTCAGATGTAAATGTGCATTGGGACAGGATGTAGGGAAATAAGAATTAGTGTTTCTTTGCTAGGTGGGTTTATCACACGTAGGATCTTTAAAAAAAAAAACTCTTTCTGGAGGAAAGTTTAATTAACCTTTTTTTTTTTTTCTTCCTGGAGGTGTTTTTAAGCAGTCAGGGAAAGAAGTGCCCATTCGATGAGACCTAACCAAGGAATAAGGCTCGTTTCAGTGGACTCTATCAAATGGATAGTGTCCTAGCCAGAAACATGGGAACTTTTTTTTTTCAACAAAATGCAATGGCAAAGCATATTTGCATTAAAATATTACACTAACCCAGGCTGGTAAGAACTGTAAATTATTGGAGTGGTGTAATAGAGCATGAGTTCCTTTTTTTTTTTTTTTAAGACAGGCCTTTGGGGTAATAACAAGGGTTGAGGCTCACGACAGTGCCAAATAAGCTTTAGACAGCATAATAGTCTGCAAAGAAAGCCACAGAGCACTAATGTGAAGGAAGAGCTGTCCACCACATGCAGCAAAAATCACCAAAGGTCATTTTATGGTAGCAATTGTGACATAAAATTGGTGGTCATGCTACATGTCTAATACTCAGCACAGCTTTATAAATGATGGGCCCCTAGCGATGGCTGTCATTAAGTGCTTTCATCATAATAAACTTTAAACTGTTGGCTTTATGAATCGCCAGCTAGCTTCAGCTGTTCGTTGGACGGAGCTTGCAGTGCCTTAAGTGTGGCAAGATCTATTAGGAATTGCAACCATGTTTCAAGCGTACTTGGCTTCCCCACTCCTGGGGTGATTGCTGCCTATTAAACGGCGTCTGGGAAGATTTTCCTCCGGCAATCTCTGATCAAGAGCTTTTTTGGGCTTTGACCTGCATTTCCTTCAAGACTTTCTCTGAGGAGTTTTCTAAGAGCAAAACTCCAGAGGATTTATAGCCACTTCTGATTAATACCTTTCCAGTTTTTTCTAGCAACGTTCCCACTGTTGCATAGAGAAAAGCTTTCATTGTTCCTGAGGTGCTTATTTGTGACCTTTTCTCTGCTTCCTGATTCCCTCTAACCGTGTTCTCTCTGCGAAATCCTCGGGGTGGGACCAAGACAGCCAGTGAAGTTGTTACAGCTGGAGAGACAGAGGAAAGAGAGGGAGGCTTTTATATTTTTAAAGAATTACATGAAGAGCAGCCCGGCCCCGCCCATTTAAATACCCGCCGTGACGTCACGGGCCGCCCGCCGGACCGAGGCATCCCTAATGAGCCCTCGGTGTAAACCGAGCCGACACGTAAAGATTTCATGATTCGAATTACACTTTCATTAACCTTTAGCTTAGGAAGTCTTTTAGTTTCCATAAATCTTACAGTGGCTTACAGTCTGTCCTACTGATGTGAATAATAGATGTTTAGGGAAATCGCTCTTTAAAAACCCAGGGTATTTAATTTACAAGGGCTAAATACATATTTCAGAATCACTCGGCAAGAACTTTAATTACTTCTTGTTGCTTTTTGCAACTTGGAGGTCGCCCCCGCCCATCCCCCAGCCCCGCTCCAGTTCTCTTCTGCTTGACTCAGACGTTTTTGAGATGGTGAAAGCTTTCAATGTCTAAGTCTCTGCCTTAATACTCTTGTTAGTCTTTTAAGCTAAGTAATGTCCTCAAGATAGTTCCGGGGATGTCTCAGGTGTGGACCATTACACAATTAAATTAGCAAACCTGAGGGATTGGCTTAGGACTCAGCGGGGGACCACTGGGGATGCCAGGGCCCAGCCGAGTTTCTGACTAGCAGGGTTCTGGCCATGAATAAATAGTGAGGGTCAGCCCACTAGGTAGACTCAGTCACAAACTTGTCTTACCAGATGAAGTGTTGCAGATTAAACTATTTTACCCTCCTGGGAGCAGGTCTCTGTGGCTGTAGGAGTGTATAGGAAAACCATCAGCCGGTGTGTCAAGTGGAAAGGAAAACAGAAGTTGAAGGATTCGAGGCTTTTCACATACAAAGGCATCCTCCCATCCCTCCTGGCCGGCCATCGAAGGATGGACAAGTGCACCTGGAGGCTACTGCCCAGGTGCAAGGGGTGGGGTGGGGCAGGCTGCAGAATGCCTCAGAACAAAGACACCTCCAGGGGCCTCTCCGAGGTCACCTGCTGCCTCCAGGGCAGATTAAGGAGGACTGGAGAGGGCGCTTGGAGGAAATGATGCTATTCTTTGGGAAATCATTCGTCCCACCCGTAACAGGGCATTTTGCCCTCCCTCTCTGGAAGTTCCAGGCAATGGGCTTCCAGGTCTCTTCACAACGGTTCTGGAAGAGGCAGCCCCTTTGCCAGCCCCAGTTCCTAAACAGCCCGTGCCCCACAAGAATCTCTGCTGCTCTCTGCCACGTTTCTTTTCCCTTTTCTCCCTCTTTCAGCTCNCTTGATCTTTTCTCTCTGATGTACTTTTCTGCATCCCTTAAGCATATCTTGAGGTACTAAAACTTTTGAGATAATGCTTTGCCTAAAACATGTTGAGTTACATAGTGACTAATATTGTAAAAAGACAAAAATAGGATTCAGGTCCCACAGGCCTCACTCACCCTTCAGAAAAATCAGCCTTGGCAAAGGCAAATCCCTCACAGGCTCCTGGAAGAGAACACAAGAGAAAATCGGCTGCAGGAAGAACAATGGATCCAGAATAACTAGGTTCCAGCCTGGGCTTCCCCGTAACAAACTGGTGATTTTAGGCAAACTACTTGATCTCTCCAGACATGTTTTTCCTGTTTTAACTAGATAATTTCCCATTTCATGCTAAATTCTAAAGTAGTCAAGATAAAAGCATTCCATCATCAATCAGGGTCAGAGATTTTGATTGCCTCAGAGAATAAGAATTCTCTGATACGACCAGGAAAGTTGTCCCACATTAGCTTGTCCCTAGAGAATGGTAGTTCTCAGGAGACTCTCTTTTGTGAGTTCTAGAATGACCCAGCTGTTTGACCTTGCTCTACCCCAGGCTGGTTGTGGTGGGAGTGCTGCCTCAGTCACCAGTTTAGGGAGAAGAGGAACAGTGGGGGTCTGAGTACCTCCATGTTTATTCACTGATAAATATTTTCGTGTGCCATCACCCTTTTAGCTGCTGGGGATCTAATAGTGAAAAAGAAAGACCCTCATGACATGCTGGGGCCTAGTCAGAAAGACAAAACCGCTCTCCACGTGAGTGACTTGCATTGTAAATAATAAATGTGCCAGTGCAATTATAAAATAAATTATAGTGAGTGAGTTCAGTGGAAAACAAATAGGGTGCTATTGGTAAAGAGTAATAGCCTACCTCAGACAGGTTGGTGGGAAAAAGCCTCCCTGGGGGGGTCTCGGTTGAGAAAAGGTGCCATCACACAAAGAGAGGACAGGGGGTCAAAGGGGTTTAGATGGCCCAAAGCTTGGGATACCGAAATTCCACCAGAGACCGCCCTCTGAACTCCAGGCAAGGTCATTGTCGAATCAGGCTCCTCTGGGANGGGAAAAAGCCTCCCTGGGGGGGTCTCGGTTGAGAAAAGGTGCCATCACACAAAGAGAGGACAGGGGGTCAAAGGGGTTTAGATGGCCCAAAGCTTGGGATACCGAAATTCCACCAGAGACCGCCCTCTGAACTCCAGGCAAGGTCATTGTCGAATCAGGCTCCTCTGGGAGAAGTGATGGAAGTCCTGGGTGTGGAAGATCTGAGGTGAGGCCTGAAGGGGGGAGGGGAAGTAGAGCAGGTCGTAGAGAGGACACAGGGAACCTAGAGGAGGAAAAGGGGCCCAAGACCAGAGGAAAGAGCGGAAATGGCGGAATCCAAGTGTCAGGAGCCACTCATCAGCTTCACAAGGCTACCTGAGCCAGGAGGGCCGTCCTGACTCAGCAGTGCACGCACCTGAGGGCGTGTCCACCTTGTGCAGGGGAACTGGAGCACGAGGTGGGGGGGGTCCCTGCCCACCTGGTGCTTATAAACTCAGAAGCGAGACAGAGCCTGTCCCCAAGTGCGGCAGATCCGTGGAGAAGGACTGGCTAAGTAAGGATTGTTAGAGATCAGCAGAAGGAGCAAGTGCCTTTTGAAAGAGAAGGCAGGGTTTATATGAGGCCACAACGGTCCTGGCAGGGGGAGGAAAGGCCCTACCAGGGGCATGAAGCTCATGAAGATTTCAGGAAATGTAGACTTGCAGGAAATGCAGGAATGTGAGTTAAATGAGGTAAAGAGTCACTTGTTCACTCATCCTAACAGGTGCCAGGCACTCAGGGGAGCGTCGTGAACTAGAGCGACAAATTCTGCGATCCCACGGAGCGGCATTCAGTGGAGGGGGAGAGGCAAACTACATGTGCGCAAACCCGACGGGTTCAAATCAGGAGAGGTGTGGTGAAGACGGTAAAATACGCTGGTATTTTAGAAAGTGGCTGGGCCTGTCTTAGATGTACGGTCCAGGAAGTTCTCTTGAAGGAGGCGCCACTTTAGCTGTCACGAGAAAGCCAGCCTTTGGAGACTGAAAGAGCGGTGAAAACAGAGGTCACAGCAGGGGCAGCGGCCCCGAGGCCGGGGCAGGTGTGCAGGATACAGGGGCATGGGGTGTGTCGGGTGGGCAGAGGATGGCACGAGGTGGGCACAGGCCCTTGCAGGCCCAGAGAGGAAGCTGGGGCCACCAGAGGAGGGACACGGTCTTGGCCTCTCTGTTTAGAAGCTCACTCCGGCCGCTACGAGGAGCCTGGGGGATTCAGGAAAGGAAGTTGGGTGATGTAATAGACGGGAAGTGGACAGGTGAAGGGAGCACGCGGAGACAGCTGAGGGCTGGACAGTGAGGAAGGAGCACCTGTTCAGCCTAGAGGGCTGGACTTTATGCAGGAGAAGCGGGGGCATTGGGACTGCTGGCCTGATGTGGCCTTCCCAAGGACCTGGCGTGAAAGCATTCCTATCTGGTGGATGCAGACATGGAAGCAGGGTCCCAGGTCTGTCTCTGTAGCGTGTGCCAAGTGCAGGACCTCACTGAGGGCTCTGACAGCGGAGCCTGGCCCTACTGATGGGCCCTGAGGGCCCCAAGGCCAGTGTGTTGACCCACGAGAGCAGAGGCAGTGCCTCATTCACGAGGCAGCCTAACACCTGGCACATAGTGGGTGATGGAAAAGGGAGGTCAGAGAAAGGAGGCTGGGCAAGAGCCAGCCTGGGACATCTCTCTGGCCCCATCTCAACCCTCTTTTCTAGGTTGCACTCAGGAATTGGCAGAAGTGTCACAAAACTCCCAAAAAATTCCTCTAAAAGTTGTCCTCAGAGATCACATTTTCTATTAATACAATCGTGGGACTAAAGGACAGAAAGCCCCTAATGAGGACCGGATGGACCCAAAGGGAATCGGTAGAAGCAACTTAAGTGCTTACTGTGTCCCGGGCCTTCTGTTAAGGGCTTTCTGTATATCGCCTCATTTTATCTTCACAACAATCCTCTGGCATTGTTGCTGTTATCATCCCTCTTGTTACAGAGGAGGAGA
>SJYA01001606.1:856491-985403 GCA_006410615.1 Neotragus moschatus
GGCCAGTGTGTTGACCCACGAGAGCAGGGGCAGTGCCTCATTCACGAGGCAGCCTAACACCTGGCACATAGTGGGTGATGGAAAAGGGAGGTCAGAGAAAGGAGGCTGGGCAAGAGCCAGCCTGGGACATCTCTCTGGCCCCATCTCAACCCTCTTTTCTAGGTTGCACTCAGGAATTGGCAGAAGTGTCACAAAACTCCCAAAAAATTCCTCTAAAAGTTGTCCTCAGAGATCACATTTTCTATTAATACAATCGTGGGACTAAAGGACAGAAAGCCCCTAATGAGGACCGGATGGACCCAAAGGGAATCGGTAGAAGCAACTTAAGTGCTTACTGTGTCCCGGGCCTTCTGTTAAGGGCTTTCTGTATATCGCCTCATTTTATCTTCACAACAATCCTCTGGCATTGTTGCTGTTATCATCCCTCTTGTTACAGAGGAGGAGAGTGAGACTCAGGTGAGATTAAGGAGAGAAGCACGGGCCAGCACTCTTCCTGGGATTCCCCCTGCCTGGAGGAAAGGCACCCCAAGAAAGACGGCTCACTGGTTAATGTGAATGCAGGGTGGCATTGCCAGTGTGTGGTTGTTAAAGACTGTAGAGTTGTGGAAGCCAAGCAATGGTTGAAAGCTGAGTCTGAGCAAGGGGCTCTGAGCTCTGGGACGCTTGTGTTTGACCAGATGCCAGGCAGTCCACTCCTCAGTGTGGACACATCCGGGCCCCCATTCCAGAGAGACTGGGGGTCAGCCGCCTATCAAAAGTTGTGCGCCAGACCATGTGTGTGGTGCACAACCACCCCTACACACAGCTCCTGCCTGAGAAGGAGCTTTTCCTGGATTTTAGGCTCTGGCTGCCCAGGACCCCAAGTGGTAGAAATGGTTGGGTGGTCCTGGTGGCCAGTCTAAAATCACTTTAAATGCTTCCTTTGCCTTGGGACTTGATTGCTAACCCCCGGGATGCATGTAGGGAATTTGGTTAGATTGTGTCCAACGCTGTGGCCCTGACAGCTACTCAAGCTCAACTGGGCTGAGGTTAAGCTCAAGGGCCACCAGGTCAGCAAAGGCCAGGTAAATCTCTCCGGGTTCTCTTTGCTTCCCCGTTGGCAAGGCAGAAAGTGAGCTCTTCACAGAGCAAGTGTGCCGAGGTGAGAATTCATCCCCTCCCACTGTGATTAAGCTGCTTTGCTCATCCCCACCAGAGGCAAAGAAGATGAAAATGAAGGAAAACTGAAGAGAGGAGGAAAGGTCAGCATGTAACCTGGTTGGCAGTCACGACCATCTCTGGGAAGACAAGACAAAGATGGTCCTCCCCAGGAAGCCAGAGGTGAAAAGGAGACCAAGAGTTAGCTGACGCGCCGTGAGTAGGGACAAGAAAATTGTACAGATGATCCACAGAAAAATTATTCTGGGATAATTCTGACTCTTAGCACAAAGGAGCCCACACACGACTCCGTCTCTTGGGCGCCTGTTGCCTCGCTGCCTGGTTGCCAGGTGGAGGAGGAGGGTGGAGAAGATTCCTTTTCCACACAGTGCTTTTGCGCGTCACTGCAGCCATTAAAAAATAAAAAAGAATCGAGCCTAGTTAAACATCTATCTCTATCTTAGAGAATCCTTGAAGAAAAGGAGGAGGAACTTGGGCAGGGTTCGAGGCAGACCTGAGGACCTTTGGTCTCAGCTGTGGATCCTGAGCACTTGGGGTGGGGAGGGTGATCATCCCAAAGGTCTCTGTTACTCGCAAGGCTCAGGACAGACAGACTTCACTTGCTTGCTCACTTCAGTCATGTCCAACTCTTTGCAACGCTGTGGACTCTAGCCTGCCAGGCTCCTCTGTCCATGGGATTCTCCAGGCAAGAATACTGGAGTGGGTTGCCATGCCCTCCTACAGGGGATCTTCCTGACCCAGGGATTGAACCCAAGTCTCGTGTGCTGGCAGATGGCTTCTCTGCCACTAGTGCCAAGATTTTATCTGGGAAGATTTTATGTGGCTGCTAATCTGATTAGATGGTTGGATGGCATCACTGACTCCATGGACATGACCTTGGGCAAACTCCGGGAGACAGTGAGGGATAGGGAGGCCTGGCGTGCTGCAGTCCATGAGGCTGGCAAAGAGTCAGACACAACTTAGCAACTGAACAAAAATCTGGTCAGCATGCACTTCTGGAATTTTTAGGAATAAACAATTTTAGGAGTAAACAACATTCTTTCAGGTCAATGTTAGATTTCGATTTTCTTTTTTCTACCTTTGATGGTGGCAGCAATAACTACTAACCTGACATCTACAACTCAAGTTTCTACCTTAGGTTTTCCATCAAGGGGGGGGTCTCCAGAAACCGAGGGGCTGAGAGGAGAGAGGTGTTTGCTTAGCTCCTGCCATCCCAAATTAAATATTCAAATGGCAGTTTGTTCAGAGGCATTGTTGCGGCTTCAGCTTTAATTTAATGGAAAGGCATTGTCCCCCAAAGAAAGGTTTCATTAGGCCAGCCAGCACACCATTCCCATCTGGAGAAAGCAATCTGGGTGAAGCCTACCCATCGTAATCCCCTCTTCAGCTTTACGGTGACAAAAGAGTCTTAATACAGAAAATGTTCCGAAGGAGGAGAAACACTTCCCAAACAAGCGATCTCTCCTTCCAGGCCAGGTAACAAAGGGTTCGGAGGAATTTGGTGGGGCCTCCTGGCCACCTGCCAGCTAAGCCCATGGTCAGTAGATTAACTGCAGCTCTGACTGTTTGGAAAGGCAAGTTACATGGCAGAGCAAACAAAATTCACACTGTCCTTTACACATGGTAATCCCAAATTTAATAAGAGCCTCATTGCTGGGAAACCAGAGCCGAAAAGGTAGCTGAGGTGTGGGGCTCCATTGTTCCCAGCCAGGTATGTCGCCATAGGTTCTGGGCAGCCTCTGGACCCCCACCCCCTCCCCAACCCCCGGCCGGGGACTACAGCTTCAACTAAGAAAGTTCCTCCTGGCCCTTTGGGTATGTTGGCTGTTCGCCCTCCTTCCAGGCTTCAGGGACCGTGCCTGGAGATGAGTCATAACTTTGTCTGTTCCAAAGTCCCTATAGAAGCTGGGGTGGTCAGAAGGCCATGTGAGCCTCAAGTCCTGAGAGCTGCACTGGAATCCTCCTCCCTGACCATGGAGCGCTCCATGGACAGATCTGAGGCTTCAGACAAGCGCCCACGGGAGCCTAGGATTCAGGTCCTAGTCAGTGCGGACGGGGGCCTCATCCGGCATCGGCCCTCTGAGGTGGAGCATGTGTGGGGTTGCACTGGGCACCCTGTGGGCCATTTCCCAGTTAGCTAAAGGAGTGTTTCTCCCCGGGATAGCTTCAGAATGATTCACTTGATCAAGAGAGATTTCTTGAGCACCTGCTATCTGCCAGTTTGTGCTCAAGGGCCTAGGACATCAAAGTGAACAGAAAAGAGACATTTATGGTCTTGCTTCACAAATATTACAGACTGGCGATAAATGCTGTAAAGGGGAGAGAAGTTGCTCCATGACCCCATATGATGGAGGAATCTGACAAGTCAGGGACAACAGAGAAGGTTTTCTGAGGAAACGGTGCTGCAGCTGAGATCTGAGGGTATGAAGGTGAAGTGAGGATGAAGGGGAGCCTGTGGTTACTGGAGAGCATGCAGAGCCTCTCAGGCCCTGTGATGACGGGAGAGGATGGTGCCCAAGGAAGGGTTGTTCTCATTCTATCTTCTGGGCCCCTCAAACCTATATAGAAAGCAAGCTGGGGAAACCGGCTCTGGCTTATGCGGACCATGGTAAGAGTGAGGGCCGTGGGATGCTGAACCTCTGGGAATAACACTTTCCTGGGGAGACGCCAAACTTCAGATGGGGCTCCTGGCTGTAGAGAGATGGAGGCATTAAAATGATAAAAAAGTAAAATTAAGAAAAATAAAAATTTCTTAATCTTGTAGTTCAAGTTGGTGCACCCAGGACATACCTTTGCCTCCTATCTTTCCAAAATTTTGTTAAGGTTTTAGAATTCCAAGAAGATGTCAATTTGTCATATTAAAGAAGGAAGGTAGAGGCCACCAACATATAAGAGAGGTAAGTAACTATGTCGGGTGTATGGGAGAAGTTTTCAGAGGAACCAGCTGAAGGAAACCACACACGGAATAAGAGGCACCAGAGGAGACAGGAGACAGGTTTNCAAAATTTTGTTAAGGTTTTAGAATTCCAAGAAGATGTCAATTTGTCATATTAAAGAAGGAAGGTAGAGGCCACCAACATATAAGAGAGGTAAGTAACTATGTCGGGTGTATGGGAGAAGTTTTCAGAGGAACCAGCTGAAGGAAACCACACACGGAATAAGAGGCACCAGAGGAGACAGGAGACAGGTTTACCCAGAAACTCAGAAA
Source organism: Neotragus moschatus (assembly GCA_006410615.1). Lineage (NCBI taxonomy): Eukaryota > Metazoa > Chordata > Mammalia > Artiodactyla > Bovidae > Neotragus > Neotragus moschatus. Next base: position 860,858 of record SJYA01001606.1, read on the forward strand.
GGTTCAGGGAAGCCCACTGAGGCAAGGTGGGTGCACAGCTGCACAGCAATTCCACGCCATCTGTCATTCTTTTGAATCTGACATTGAAAGATACCCAAGGAGGCGCATGTGAAGAGTAAGGAGAGAACTACCAGCATAAACGAAATATATGAAAATAAGCAGAAAACTCTCACTCCGGGAGAAACAGGATTCAGGAAACAGAAGATGANTGGCAGAAGATAGGACTTGGAAAAAGACAGAAAAATAGCAGAAAGGTTAGGAAATCAGTAACAATGTTGTTGTTTAGTCTCTCAGTTGTGTCTGACTCTTTGCTTCCTCATGGACTGGAACACGTCAGGCTTCCCTGTCCTTCACCATCCTCTGGAGCTTGCTCAAACTCATGTCCATTGAGTTGGTGATGCCATCCAATCATCTCAGTAACAATATCTTAATTTAAAAGTAGGCAGTCAAGGGGCTTCCCTGGTGGCTCAGTGGTAAAGAATCCACCTACAATGCGGACGATGCAGGAGACATGGTTTTGACCCCTGGGTTGGAAAGATCCCCTGGAGGAGNTTGCTCAAACTCATGTCCATTGAGTTGGTGATGCCATCCAATCATCTCAGTAACAATATCTTAATTTAAAAGTAGGCAGTCAAGGGGCTTCCCTGGTGGCTCAGTGGTAAAGAATCCACCTACAATGCGGACGATGCAGGAGACATGGTTTTGACCCCTGGGTTGGAAAGATCCCCTGGAGAAGGAAATGGCAACCTACTCCAGAGTTCTTGCCAGGAGAATCCCACTGACAGAGGAGCCTGGTGGGCTGTGGTCCATGGGGTTGCAAAGATTCAGACACAACGAAAATAACTCAGCACAGCACAGGCAGTCAAAGGGCACTGCTGAAAGATGATGGATCACCAAATATAGGGTTAAGCATTTTGCTGAAGTTACAAAGGCAAACGGTAGAAAAATGGAATAGAATATAAATATTGAACATTGAAATCCTTTCACACTCGGAATTCCAGAGACAGAACCTAATGAGTTGGTAAAGGAAGAAACAGAGATACAAATACATTAGAGCTACGATGTATACAACTCTACACATTATATGGGGGAATCCACCTAATGTCAGAAAAATTACAATATTATGCAATATTTGGAGCTACTCATTTTTATCTGAAATACAAATTTAATGGAGCAGCCTGTACTCTTCCCCCCTCTCAATTTGGCAAGCCTCGATCCATTGGGAAAACTAAAACTCAAACAGCTCAAAGAGGTTGCCTCTGAGAAGTGGACTGATGGTGGAAGAAGCTACAGTGTTTTTATCATGAACACGTGTGACATTTGATTTGTAACCACATCTATTCATTATTTTGATAAGAATAAAAAATACTTCAAATGTGTTCAGTACATTCAGTAAATATATTACTTGAACGCACAGGAAGAGGCATGTACTTTTATTAATAGCAAATCAGTGCTGTTCTACCCACTGAGTAAATTCAAGCAAGTATTTAAAGAATATTGGCTTGAGATGTTCGTATTATAAATGTTATAGATATTGATATTTTAAACATGTCAGATAACCTACAGGTCTTGGGTACTTGCACCAAGTATGGCCAGATGCTATGGGTCCCTGAGCTTTAGGAACTTGGAATTTCATTGAAGACACAAGATATACATTGTGTGCAGAACAGCTAACCCTCCAAGAGAGGTTGGCTTCCATTATTAGAAGCCAAATGATTAAAAAAAAATAAGCGGTGGATCCTAAATGCTACAGGAGCTCAGCTGAGATAATAGACTAAGGCCTGACATGATAGTGATGAAGATGGTCCTTAAGGGAGGAGTGGGGACTTGGGAAAGGAAGAGATAGGAATTTCAGTGCTTGCTTCTAAAATCTTGGTTTTGAACCTTACCTCAAATGAGCAGGGGCTTCCCTGTGGCTCAGCTGGTAAAGAATCTGCCTGGAATGCGGGAGACCTGGGTTTGGATTCCCTGGGTTAAGAAGATCCCCAGGAGAAGGGAAAGGCTGCCTACTCTAATATTCAGCCTGGAGTATTCCATGGACTGTATAGTCCATGGGGCTTTAAAGAGTTGGACGTGACTGAGCGACTTCACTCACACAAGCAGATGTCTGTCCCCCAGCACTGCTAAATGTACCCTAAGAAGCATTTCTTTTTTGTGGGTCCCCAAACCTTAGATGGGCTTTCAAAGAGATGAAGCAATAGTCAAAAGATAATTGGGAACCACTGCTCTGGCTGTCTAGCAAACCTTGGCCAGAAATCTTCATGCTTTGGCAGGCTGGAAGGACAAGGTTAAATCCTCAGGAGAGGTTCCTCTTCTGATAACTAAATGCAAGGTGTTGACCTTGTTTGGATCCTGATTTGTGAAACCATCTGTAAAAGTCCACTTGTAAGACAAAGGAGACAATTAAACCTTGGCTCAGTATTTGACGATATTAAAAACTATTAATACTATAGATTTTTTATGTGATAATGGAATTATTATGTTTTTTAAAGATCCTTTATCTTTTAGAAATATACTCTGAAATATTTAGAGGTGAAACAATATGGTATGTGGGATTTGCCTCAGTATAAACCAGTTACGGGGTGGGGGTTGGAGAGTGGGGAAGGCTGAAGCAGTATTGGCTATAAATTGATAATGGTAGATTCTGAATGACAGGCCCATGGGAGTTCATTGCACTTTAGTATATGCTTGAAATTTTCAATAATGAAATTCCTCACATAACATTCCTTGCTCTCTCAATAGACAAGGTAATACTACCTTAGACTTATTTAACATGTCTAGTATACCTTTACATCAAATAACTCTTTGATCCCTACAATAATCCAGTCAGGCAGTTAGAAAACTTTTGCTGATGAGAAAATAGAAAAGAATAAAGCGGCCTTCGACTTGGAGAGAACTTTCCCCTCTCTCCTGAGCTTAGGCAGCATAGAAGCCACCTTCCTTGTGTCATGCAATGAAAGCACCCCCCTGGCTCATTTTTTCAGTGTGCAGCTGCCGACCATCAGCTATTTGTCACACTTTCATGGGACTGCCAGAAAGACAGAACAGACATATTCCCCACTTCAAGTTCCTCAGAGACTTTCCCAAAATCAGATATAATATTTCTCTCTCAATCTTGAGGTCCTTTAGCTGGAAACTCTGTAAACTAAGGAGGTAGAAACCACACGTGGGGAATACACCACTGCTCTGATAACACCCAGGAGCTTTCTAACCCATCTGTGAAGACTGGATCACAAGACAGGGCTCCTGGTGACTCAGATCCCCCAACTCTTTTCTCCCCTCTGGGGAAAGAGCCAGCCCAGCAGAGAACTCCGGCCTGGAGCCAGAGCATCTTCCCATAACCTTTGCTGCAGGCCCCCAAAGAAGCAGCCTGAGCACCCCCTAAGCCTGCCTCAATCTACAGCCAGAAGAGCCAGGATCTGAGACCAGGCAACCTGACACACAGCTGCCTCCCACTGCAATGGTGCCGGCTCCCCTGTCAGCCACTCTCCCTTCCCTCGGATGCTGGCCTCTCCCCTTCCTCAGCTAGGCATCCTCCCACAACGCCACAAGCACAAGCCTCTCCAGGTGTCTCTCTTCCTCAGACGGCTTCCTGTCAGCCAGGCATTTTTTATGGTGCCTCCTCAGCATTCTGGCTCAAGCCACCCTCATCCTTTCTTCTCCCCATGGGGCTGAAACAACCACTGCCGAGGTCTCTAGGGACGAGACTGCAGAGGACCCACCCACAATGGGCTGAATGCTGGGGCGGCCACTTTCCAGGTTCTGGCCTCCCTGGTTTGCTTCCCCCGCTCTAGCCCTCCTGGTTGTACTCCTTCCGCTTCCTCTGTCTTCTCAGTCAGTACGTCCCCTTCCTCCCTCAGGCTGCCCAAGGATTTCAATGGCCTGGCTCCTCAGGACTCACTCCAGGAGATCCTCCCCAACTGGAGGGCTCTGCCCCTCTTCTCAGCCATGCTGGTCTCTTCCTTCAACTTAGCCTGGGCCCACTCATTGCATAGGGACAGCCATACCCAAGTCAGTCCCCCTCCCTCAGCTGTTCTTGTTTCTCTTCCTGGATCCCGAATTTTATTAATTTTTACTTTTTAGCTGTGCCACATGGCACATGGGTTCTTAGTTCTCCCACCAAGGTTTGAACCTGTGCTCCCTGCATTAGAAGCACAAAGTCTTAACCACTGGACCACCAGGGAAGTCCCCTGGATCCTGCATTTCAAATTTGAGGAGGGTTTATTGAGCATTTATTATATGCTAGGAACTGTGCTAAATACTTAAACGCCTTATTACATTTAATCTGCCAAACAATCAGGCGAGGACTATTAGAGAGGTTACCAAGTTTCCTGGGGTGGTAGAGCCAATATTTAAACCTGGCAGTCTGTCTCTCCAGAGAGAGCTGAAGACTGGGTTAAGTGAACAGCAATTATGTTATGAATAGAACCACCTCTGGACATAAAGTGATCCAAGTTCTACTTCCAGCTTTGCCTGGAAACAAATGTGCAGTGATGGGCAAATCATTTAACCTCTCTGAGCTTGTATTATATGTGACATTAGCCATCATTAATGTAATTTTTAGAACAAATGGTCTCTTCCATCAAGTCTATGATTTAGAATGTAGGATGCATTAGAACTTTTAGCATCATTGTTAATATAGCCAAGATTTTCATGTTTAGACATTAGGAAGTAAGGGCTTTGTATTTTTATTTATTTAAAGAAAAATGTATTGGAGTATAATTGCTTTACAATGCTGTGTTAGTTTCTGCTGTACAACAAAGGGGGCTTTTTAATATGACAAAAAAATCCCCCCATGTGTATAGTAACTCACTCTTTTCTAAACACATGAATGTACAGTCTCAATAGGACCTCAGAATTCTGGGAAGTCAGTCATAAAAATACATTTGACCAGCTCTTCACAGTGATCAATGCCTTTTTGCTCATTTCAGCCCTGCCCCATGCTGTGAGGCAAGTGGGATTGGTAGGCAATGTACCCAATCAGAGGTGAGGAACCTTCACTCTGCCTTAATAGGTGACTTGCTCAAGGTCATATGTTAATGGGTAGTAGAAACAGCAGTGAAGCTGAAAGATCCTAATTCCCAGTCTAGAGATCTTTCCAGAAAGAAATCTCTCTATGTTCTGCAGAGTACTTTGTGCTTCTACATATGTTGGGTCCTCCACAGACCGGAACCTGATCCTGGTGTAGAAGTCTCCAGATGGCCGAAAGATCTCTCCTGTAAGCAAGTACATAACCTGTCTTTATGGAGACCAAGATACCCAACTCCACACGATTGTGGGTTTTTAGGATCACTGCTACAATTAGGTTGAAAAAGAAGAGGGCTCTGGAATGACAGAAACCCTGGTTCTCATCCTCCCCTTGGGAAAATCACTTAAAAAATTTTAAACCCCTCTCAGAAATGGGGATGAGGATAACCACTTTGTAGAGAAGCAGTCAGAATTTCCAATAACAGGCAGAGACATCAGGAGGCACTGTTAGACATCAGCAGTGTTAGAAAAAGAAAAAAAAAGAAAAGAAAAAGGCTCTTTTCTCCAAAAGGCCAGCATGGCAGACAGACCCAGCTTCTGGTTTCACTTGTTTCTCCAGGATTCTGGCTCCGAGAAAGGCAGCAAGCAAAGCAGACAGGTGACTTTAAGTCATGAAACATATATTCTCACCTTGGGTACCTGCTGTTTTTAATGACTAAAATTTTTCCCCCGATACAGCCATCATTTAGCAAATACCAGGGCTAGTTATTAATTTAAAAACATGTTCAGCCTGTGCTTACAGAAACTGCCATTTCCCCCCTTGGGAATGAGTTTTTAGTTATGTTTTTAAAATTAGCTGGCGCTTGAATTTCATTTTCCATCCAAGCTTGCCTGTTATCTGTAAGGTCACAGAAACANCAAATACCAGGGCTAGTTATTAATTTAAAAACATGTTCAGCCTGTGCTTACAGAAACTGCCATTTCCCCCCTTGGGAATGAGTTTTTAGTTATGTTTTTAAAATTAGCTGGCGCTTGAATTTCATTTTCCATCCAAGCTTGCCTGTTATCTGTAAGGTCACAGAAACACGTAGGCGGTGGACAGTCCAATCCTAGATATTAGGCTCTTGGAATTAAAAGCCGAAATAAGTAAATAAAGAGAGAATGCCCAGGGATTTTTTCCCCCCCCCAGAGCAGAGAGCCGGGCCCCAGCGAGCGGCAAGAGCCAGTTTTCCTCCTTAAGTGGTTCTTCCCTTACATTTGGGGGTGAAGCCTGAGGAAGAGGAGGAAAAAAGGCCTGTGACCTATATCGTCAAGGTCTGCTTCTCCTCCGCTCGGCAACAGGAAGGAATCAGAACGCATTCTGGGGGAAGAAGAAAAACCCAAGTGCTGATTGTCCCTTTAAGCCATTCCAATCACAGGCTCGCAGTTAAAATAATGCTCACCTACTGCGCTTCCAACTGGGCCATCTACCTTTTTCGCTGGCGGGGTCATGCCCAGTCAAGCCTGATGAGGCTGCCGCCGGCCCCGAGAGCTCGCGGCAGGCCGGCTACACCTGTTTATCACCAAGTCACTTCATTTCCCCTCCCCTCCTCCCCGCTTGAAAAGAAGCATTAATTAAACCGGTAAACAAGCCGGCTCCCATTCTAAATCAGGGCTGCAGGCAACGGAGAGATAACTTGGGCTCCGGAGAAGAGGGATTTTCTGTTAATTTATGGAATCCACCGTCACTCTCTCTCCGAGCAGCCTGTTCCCCGCTTAACGGGGAAATTGAAGCAGACAGCCTTTGTCTAAACACTTCTTTTGCCCAGAATATCTTAATTTTTCTATTTGAATGTTTAATAAGGTTTGGGGGTGCCGCTGCTGCTTTTTAAATTTTTAATGGTGCAGGCATTTGGGTGTTATCATTTGGCTCGTGGTTGCAGGGTGTCCGTCCTCCTGGGGCGTGGAAAGGACCAGGTTTTGTGTGTGTGTGTGTGTGTTTTCCCAAGCTAGGCTCCGACGGCCGGCGAAAGAAGGAGGCTGGGGTTTGAGGGAAGTTTAGGGGAGTCCCAGACGTCAGGGCAGCCCAGCAACACTATGCCTACCTACACTTTCTTCTTGTATGTTCCTCAATGCCCTGGGTTCCTGCAGACGACCCGGGAACGCGGCCCGGGCCCGGGTGAGCGCTGTCTTTCTCTCCCACCGCCTGGAGCACCCACCTCCGGCAGGGCACCCAGCCCGCGCTCGGGCGCCTCGGTCCCGCCTGGGAGGGGTGGGAGGATCCCTCTTCGTCAAAGGGCTGGACCGAGGCTCATTTCCGGCCGCGGCTGCGAGAACCCGGGCTGCCTAAATTAATTATTTCTCCAAGAAAGAGGGTGTGCGTGTGTCTTATTTCCCACTGATAATCTGGAATTACTCAGTTTAAGTGAGAATCACAGTGAAATTGTAGTTCTCATTATAGACAGTCCAAGAAAAAAAAAAAAAACCCTTCGTAAATCTTTGTCATTTCCGATGTAAACCTTCGTGAAAACACATAGGAAGGTCTTATCCATATTTCAAGTCAGCCTGTTTCTCCGAGTGGCATATCCAGTAATCATGTTGACAAATTAATGGTAGAGAATTAGTTGTACATTAAAGATTTAAATTATATTATGCAGCACATTGTCATAAAATGATATAAAACAATAGGAAAATAAATGGAAATGAATTCAAGTTACTGACATGTAAAACACCAGACTGACATCTGTACAGTTTGCGACGCGCGCAGCCGCTGGGGTGCAGCGCCGAGCGCCGACGTGGCGGCCCAAGCGCGGGGTTGCGGGCAGCGAGTCCTACGCGCGGGTTGGCGAGCCAGGGGTTAAGTGGCGCAGATCGCGGCCCTCCCTCGGCTCCCCTCCCCGGCGTGCCGATTTTCAGGCCCGCCAAGCCGCCCAGGAAAAGTTTTCAATTCGACAAGGCCGCAGCGTTTCAGGGGCTGAGCTCCTTAGAAAGCTGCAGGGCCCCCGAGGGCCGACTAACAGGGAGGGGGCGGCCTGCCCCGTTCTGGACACGCTAATTACGAGGATTCGGTTTCCCGGGTCTGAAGGAATGCATTACCTGCAGCCAAGGAGGCACGGCCTCTCAGGAAGGCCCCTAGAGGAAGCTGAATGCCCCAGTGAATTCCAGCCTCATCCCTAGGTTTATACCCACAACCCCAGCCCATGCTGAGAGACTAATCGCTTGGCCATTGTCGGGAGTGTTGTCCAATCAGCCCCTGAATAGCGAAACTTCACAATGCCGAGTATGAATTAGAGGGGAACAAATGTGGATGCAGACTTTTTTTGCAACAATACCTAACTGAGCCTTTCAGACAGGACAACGGATGCACAAAAGCTCGACGGAAATTGGAGTAACTTTTGGAGGCCCTTGTAGCTCCCGTCAATAAGCGTTAGCTCCATAATGGCGGCATGGGCCTCCTCCATCAGCCCCCCTTTTCTGTTAGATGGATCAGTTGTTGTGGGGGGAGGGTGGGGAATGGTCATAAAAATTGGGCATTTTTGTTGTCCTTGTCTTGGAAACGGTGGCTGTCTGTTGAACGCGGCCAAATGGATTTGTCTCCTTTTTCTGTGAATTGTGGATTTGGTCATTGTTTGGCCCACCGTGGTAAAGTACTAACAACGCGCCCTCCCTTCTCTGCCCACCCCCGAAAGAACAGAATAGCTTCTTGAGCTATACAAATGTCAGGTCTCTGTTTTAAAATTTAGCTTTGTTTACCCAACAGAATGGAATTCATTACTGTGTAAAAGTGGTTCCATTTTCTGATCTTTTTATTCAAAATGTTGAGAGTATCAAAAAGCTCATTTGAAGGTCACAGGTTTATGTATCTATTCTGGTAAGTGTTTTAGAAATTCATATGGAGGACAAAAAAGGTGGAAAATGTGAAAACATACTGTTCATTGTTTATCCTAACCTTGCCATGGTTATTAGATAAATGAGTGTAGGGGGGGAAAAATGGCATTAAAAGCCATTGTGAACTGGGATTTTTTTTTTCCCCCTGAAGACTGTTAATTTTAGCCCTTGATCTGTAAAGGTCAATTTCTAATTCTTTTAACTGTGCAGTTTATATAACTTCTGCATTTCAAGTCTATAAAAAGCTTTTGCAGACTTTTCATAATGTAAGTAGCAATTTATTTCATTACGGTTTGAATTTTTTATGCAATTCCTATGGACGTTTTGATGAAATTGTCAGGCTTAAAAGCTGGAGTGCTTTTCATTTGGGGGTGTGTGGACTTTTTTTCTTTTTTTTTTTTGCTCCGATCCATTCTTGCTGGATAATTTAAAATTAGTGAGATTAATCAGTTCAGTGATGTAAAAAGACCACACTTTGGTTGGAACAAGGTCTGAGGCAAAATCATTTTATTTTTTATTAGTAAATGATTTAAAAGGTCTTTTCAGCTAGTTATCCAAAGCCGATATTTAACTGTTACTTATTCCACTAGTTTCTATCTTTTGTGAAAAGAACCTTCCAGCCTAAATCTCCTCGCTCTGTCCCATGCTAATTGCAGCTTACATTATATAAATGGCTTTGTAAAGAAAACTATAACTCGGAGCCTTGAAAGTTGCGTGTTTCTATTTGCTCAAACTTGATGCACTTGTTTGGAGAGGGTCATTGCAGGGAAAGCTGTGTAGCCTGTAAGAATGTCCTGGATAACAAGCTTAAACAGAACCTTTTGTTGTGCTTAGTATTCTCAGGACTCCAAAATGAGGCCTCCTTTTTCTAACTGCGGGCTGAAGTGGTTCATTACTGCTGTTTCCTCCGCCAGGCCAGGACTCAGCCATTCCCACTACTGAAGGTCTGTAACTTCCTTAAAAAGGAAGAAGGAAAACATGGCCCAGAAAGGTCTTGTTAGCACTTCCTATGTGAAATTAGCAGCTTTCTAAAAGGTACAACTCCAATTACCTCACATTGTGGAGGCGAGCACAAACTCAACAATACGCACAGCCTAGCAAGTGACATTCTGTCTTTCTAGAGTTACTTCCCTAATTAGGAATGAAGAAGCTCTATTCTGCTGAGTGCATCTATTTACCGTGGCCACAATGCTTTAACTTGAGCATCCTTCTCAAAGACCAGTGTTAAAAAACACAAGTGCTCTTTTCGCAGAGCTGGCTATGGTGAGGCGACACATTCCTAACGGTTACGCCCTCGGAAGAAAAAAAAAGTGTAGCCGCTTTGGCTGGATTGTTAACACTTCAGGATTCATTTTCCACAATAACACCCCTGCCCAGAGAGCTCTGGGAATTACAGTGGACAATGGGGAGGCATTCTTAGGAGGGTCTAATGATGGAATAAAAAGAAAAATATTTATTGCTTTTGACAGTTCCACAAGGGGCAAAAATCCTTGTCGTGGCTAAAGTTTCCCTAGCTGTTGGAGGAAGGCGGCTCACGGGGACTCCAACAATCCCCCTTCCTTTGTTAGGAGCCTGAGGACCAGGGCCAAGCTGGGAAATTAAAGATTAAGTTCATTAAGGTAAGATAATTGTGCGGAGGCATTGTTGTTGATACAGGTGGAGCTATGGGGGCTGGGGTAGCAAGCCCACTGATGTGGAGGGACGACCCATTAAGCAGGCTTAAGGGCTGAGCAATGCAACTATGTTTATTATTTGCCTGGTGGCCAACCTGTGCTTTCACTGGTTTCATTAGTCAACACCACCCCCACAAAGGAGGGCCAGGACTCCCTGCTGGCAACCAGGTAGCAAAGAAGGCAAAAAGCAGTTTTTGGAAAGGGAATCCAGTCCTGTGGGCCCTCCTCTTCCTCTGACACCCGGCCCCACGTCTAAGTTCCCCTCGGTCCCCATCCTGGCGGGACAGGACCGGCCCTCCCTGAATAGGGAGAAGGGACAGCGCCATCCCACCTGAGACGTGCCTTTGGGTCTTTCTGCACACTGAGAAAAGATGTTTGTGCACAAGAACACATTGGATGCTCCTCTTAAAGCAGGCCTTACACCCTTTCCTCTCAGGACAGTCTTGTGATTGAGTTTTCAGTCTGGGGGGTCACAAAGTGCTTTCTTTCCCCAAAGTTAGTATCACCTCAGAAACGGGCTATTTTGGAAATGTGGGCTGCCTATCTTTCCATTCATTATTCTGAAAAACAAAACAAACATCCCCCCCCCATCCTACACTCACGCACACATACTCTCTGCATTGTTATTGCAAACTGTGTTTGTCTTTGTTAAAAAGAACTCCTCCCTGCCCACCCCCTAACTTGGAGACTCGAGAACTTTACAAAGGGAAAAAAAAAAAAATGAGCCTGTCTGGAATTCTTGTGAGCATGGGATCCGTCCTGGCTGTTTGTTTGAAGGAAGAAGGTGCCAAGGGAGGTGCTCAGATCGTGGTCAGATGGCTGAGCATGTGTCTGGTGTGGCGGTCAAGAAAATCATTCTCCTACAAGTCTCCTCTTTCCCCCAAGTGTTTTGAGCAGAAGGAAAAAGGTCTTCTTTACTTTGGGTGAGATCAATAGTTCTGTTTCTGGGGAGCAGCTGAGAAATGCAGTTAAGAATTGGAGATGTCTTTCATAACACATATCCTGAGAAAGAAGCCCTTGTTTATTTGCATGATAAGGTCACTTATGACACAAAACCTTACCAGCTTTCTGTTTTTTCCCCTCCTGTCCTCCCTCTAGCCCCTCCTCGGAGGAAAACAAACAGTCTCATAATGATTTTGGTAAATAGAATTCTTTTAAAACCACCTGATCGTGGGGTGGCATTCTGAGAGGACCCTGGGATTTAGTGTTGGTGTGTAAGAAAAAGGACTTAATTTTAGAAAGGTTGGCATATATATATATACATATATATACAGAGAGAGAATATCACATGGTGAGATTTTTCAGAAGTTAAAAATACATGTTTCGATTGCTTTAGATTCTGTCATGTTGCTGTCTTCTTGTTATTTTCTTTTAAAGGAAGGTGACATTAGATTGTTGATTTCCTTGAGCCTACTAGGCATCTGTAGTGTCGCGTGAAATGGAGAGTCTTAGTTATTTTCATAGATTATGTCAGAGAACTTTTTGAATAAAACATTTTCAGTGTAATGTGCTTATCAATCGGGGCAGAACTAGAAATAATTCACAAGCTAGCCAGCAAGCAACATTGACCAACTTCTTGGTGTTTTTCTCCCCTTGTGCTTTATGTCAGGATTTCTTTCTATTTATTTCCATGAGTGTCCTTTGTCCTTGAGAATGTTGAATAGACTTCTTTCAAAAGTTATCAGAGACTGGTCTGAAAAATCAGAGGAGAAATTAGGGACATCTGAGTTATTTTCTAAAATGAGTTAATGAAGAGAAGAGGGTTTGCATTTTCTTTTAAAGACCCAATGAGCAAGCAAAACAGCCGAGGGAGGAAGGCTTGGAGGCTGGTACGTTGTGATCTTTCAGAAAGCAGAAAGGAAATTCTGATACAGACCAGATTCCAAACGGTGGCTTACTCGAAGTACGTTAACTTTCTGAGAACAAGTGAGTCATCACTGGCCTTTCACAAATAAAAATATAGCCTGAAAACCTCGTACAATGTCCTCAGTACTTAAACACCTATCTCCATAAACAACTCTTTAACAGAAGAGAAAAACTGTGTTGTCAATAATCAGAAAATAAAATATCGCTCCTAAACCAGTGGAAACTGCATTGATAGTTTCAACCCTGCTGACTTGAGATTGTTAAAACCTTTTCAGTAAGAGGCTTTTTCTTAACTGCCTGAAAAAAAGGAAACAAGCCTGTCATCACATTGTCATATAAGGAGGGAAGCCTGATTTAGAAATTATTTGTAAGTTTGAGGTTCTTAGGACAATCACCTTGAATTGGGAACCATGATTAACGTTGGTGAAAGGACAAGAGTGTTAGGGAGACTGCTGCATTTCTCAGGCATACTTCGAAGATTTCTCGGATGGAAAAGAAACTCAGAGTTTCTGCACTTGGGCAAACTAAGCTCCATCCTTTCCCTTCCAGCATGCTGGGAGCCAGAGGAGCAGCAAACCAGGCAGCCAGGGAGGAGGATTCTGAGAAATCCTGCAAATGCTTCTCACCAAGCCAAGAGGGCTTTAAATATCTCAGGTTCTTTGCATGACAATTTCTGGAGATTCTATTGGAACTTTAACATTTCATCTATTTCATAATTTTTTTTTTCAAAACATCTTCCTTCTCCAAAAACTGTTTATGGGCTCTTTGGTACTTTGATATGAAATATGAGACTATACCATGTTGAATTTTAATGAAAGCTATTAGGTTGCTATTCCCTAGTCTCTGTAGTTTTTTTTTAATTAGAGTAAATTTACATGATATAAAATAAACCACTCTACAGTGTATAATTCTCTGGCATTTAGTCTGTTCACAATGTTGTGTCTGTAGTTTCGCTCTTAGTCATAATTTCTCCCAGTTGCGGGATCCCCAGCAAGTCTTTGTAGAATAATTATTAATTACTGATATTCATTCAACAAACAAAATAGTCACTTAGCAAATAGTTCCAAGAGTGGGACCAGGCTAAGCTCTCTTATGGGTTATAAAGGTGAAAAGGGACCTTCATGCCCTCAAGAATTTTTTTTTTTTAATCCCAGAGAGATAAAACCTGTGCTATAGCCATCAACAACTGGAGTCGGGGATTACTTATTATTTTCATTAAAAAACTTAATTCATCCCCATGGAGTTTGATCATCCTAAAACATCACTGTGTGGCTGAGTATTTCTCAGCAACATTAACCAAGATAATTAGACTACAAAGTGTTGAGAATATTTACTGTACTATTTTTCTCAGAGTGATTTCATTTTCTCTGACATGTTCCCAAGTTTCCAAAACTTGTAATACTTTGTTCAGCAATGTTCCCTTTGATGGGTGTTTACATTGAGTAGGTCTATTATTTCAGTGTGAAATTCTCTTGTGTAGCCTTTCAGCAAATTTCAGCTTATGTGGTGGTAAAAGGTGGGAGGAGGCTCCATGGGGACAGAAGTTGTTTAACTTTGCTAGGAAAGCTATGTATATTTTTTCAAAGAACTTGAACGCAAATACTGACTGTGAGGCAGATGGCTCAGCCCTCAAGACGGACAATGATAAAAGTGATGAAACCAAGAACACATGTACCTTAAACTAGATTTTAAAGATGCAAACTGTTTAAGGAAAAAAAATAGCATGATCCATTTGTTAAAATATTTATCTTTTTCTGAAAAAATATCTTTTTCAAATAAGATCTATATACGGGTGGTGAAAATGATGCTGATGGTGGTGATGGTGAGGATGGTGGTGGTTTGGAGGTGAGAGAGTTGGTGCAGAGGAAATGTGACAAAGAACTTGCCTCAGTAAGGTTAGGTTATGCAGCTTTGTGTAACTGGTGAGTGGAGGGGCCTCTTTGACCTAGAATATGAAAAGATGGAACAAATGGACAAATGTTTGTTGGGTTCACTTCAGCAAAGTCTGTGCGTAGTGTCATTTGGGGAAGAAAGACGGTAATCAAAAGAGTTTCTGGTTCTTGATTGTTGTGGGGTCCAGATCTAGATCTGGTCCTTTCTAGCGGCGTGTCTTCAGGCAAGTTCCTTAACTGCTCTGGGCCTGGATTCCCTCCCTTGGAGGGACAATAAAAAATCAGTAAGTGCTAAGACAAATAAACTTGTCAGTGCTGTTTGCCATGCCATCCAGTCAGAGAACGTAGTCTGATGTTCTACCAAGGAAAACAAAGTACCATTTGGTGTGAGTTTTGCAAATCATAAAGCATCGTGTTAATGTATGAGAGTGTGTGTGACATCAGGGGAGAGATTGAGCAACTTCACTTTGACTTTTCACTTTCATGCATTGGAGAAGGAAATGGCAACCCACTCCAGTATTCTTGCCTAGAGAATCCCAGGGATGGGGGAGCCTGGTGGGCTGCCATCTATGGGGTCACAGAGTCAGACACTACTGAAGCGACTTAGCAGCAGCAGCAGCAGCAAGAAGGGAGGGAGGCTTCAGGATGAGTTGTTTTGGTTTGTTTTTGGCCACACCGCTTGGCATGTGGGATCTTAGTTCCCAGACCAGATATTGAACATGCGCCCCTGGCAGTGGAAGCGTGGAGGGTTAACTGCTGGACTGCCAGGGAAGTCCCAGGGTTGGTTATTTTCAATGGGAATGTCTAGAGTCTATAGCTTTGACTGTTGAATGCCATCCCTTGCTGCCACTGAAAGCTTACAAATATCACCTGAAAAATCATTTCAATTTGCCATTGGACTGGAACCTTCAATTTATACCTGAAACGTGTCAAAATATTGGGTATTTCTATAATGATAAAAATGATTAGAATTGCCATGTTTAATTAAAATGTTAATCCACTGTCATCTTACTTGATCTCTATTTATAGAGATTTTCTATTTTCTGTTAAGATGTGTTATTATTAAATGAAAATCCTGCTGTTTAGCCAGTGACTGATGCAAACTTAAGAAAGAGGTGACAATCTGCTAGGGATGAGGAGAGGTGACTCTATCAGGAGACTGTCTCTTGGATCTGAAGAAAGAGTGACGCAGGAGAGCCAGAAAGATCACCTGTCTCTAAAATCCTCCCCAGCCAGCTCCCTGATGTTCAAAATATTTTAACAGTAGACCTGGCTGAAATGCAGATACTTTGGGGGAAAGGAATGCAAAAATTTGAGTTAACAAAAAGGTATAAAATGCCTGATACACAGTCTTTTCTTGAAAATGAGGGTAGAGGGGCTTGAGGGGTACAACCTGGGGAGAAGGAAAGGTATCTTGACTGAATTTATAATTTTGCTAAAATTGACCCTAACTCAGAGGAAAACCAGATTTCCTGGGGATGGAGAGAAGGGGAAAGATGGAGTGGAGTTGAGCCTGAAATCTTGACCTTAGGAACTGATATTATCTCTGCTTTATTGTCCAGACATTGATTAGATACAAGGCCAATCTCTGGTGAGGTGTAAGAGCAGATCCCAGGGTCTGCATTCTGGGTCCTTAGGAAGGACTTGGAATAGTCCAACAACAAGGGTCTCTTCTTAGATTGGATTCAGCCCATCCTACCTGGGTTATTTCCCCAACCAACCTTCCCATCTGATTCTTCCAGGGCTTAAGGGATGTCGCCTTCATATCATCCCCTTCTTTCTCTCTCTAGTCACTTTGGCCCCAGGCACCTCCTCTCCAGCTCTGTTGACGTAGATTCTAGCGTCTCTTCCCCAGCCATTGATCAGCTTCTAGCTCCTCCTCCCAGCCATTTTTTGCCCCCCGGCATTTATTTATTTGGCTGTGTTGGGTCTTAGTTGCTATACATGGGATCTTTGTTGCTGTACGTGGGCTCTCTAGTTGCAGCGCACAGACTCTCTGCAGGAACATGGGATCTTAATTCCATGACCAGGTATCGAACCTGTGTCCCCTGTATTGCAGGGCAAATCCTTAACTACTGGACCACCAGGGAAGTACCCCCAGGCATTGTTGATCTGTTTCTCAGACTCCTTTAGCTCCTGACCCCTTGGATGCACTTTTCCACGTGGCTTCTGTTCTCCTTCCCAGCCCAGTGCTTCCTGGGATGGTGTCTCCATCTCCATGATAGACCCATTCCACCCACTTCCCATGCAAATCTTTGCCTTGGTAACACTCTGGGAAATGTCACTTTCTTTCCTCACTTGCAGGACAGCTTCACAGGAGGTGGTCAGCATCACACCTGTACTTCCCCTACAAAAGATGCTGCCCTGGGAGGCTCACGGAGCCCTACCCTTCCTACAGTTACTGTCTCCTCCTGCTTAAGGGATCTTCCTTTCTTGAGGAGTAGAATTTGTGGTGCCTTCGACTGGTATAGCCTTCCTGGGTAAAACTCATTTTAAAATTGTGATAAAAATACATAAAATAAAGTTAACATTTTAGCCATTTTTAAGTGTAAGTTCAGTGGCATTAAGTTCTTTCAAAATGTTATGCAACCATTACCACTATCCATCTCCAGAACTTCTGATCATCTAATCAGAAACCCCATACCCAGTAAACAGTAACTCCTCATTCTTCTAGTGGCTTGGAACCTTTATTCCACTTCCTGTCTCTATGAATTTAAATGTTTGAGGTATCATGTAAGTGAGATCATACAAACATTTGTCCTTTTCTACCTGACTTCTTTCACTTGGCTTAATGTTACCAAGGTTCATCCGTGTTGTGATGTGTGTCAGAATTTCATTCCTTTTTAAGGCTGAATATTTCATTGTATGCAGACCACATTTTGGTTCTTCATTCATCTGTGGTGGACATTTGGGTGGTTTCTATCTTTTGGCTCTTGTGAATAATGCTTCTATGAGCATTGGAGTACAGGGGTCTGTTTGAGTCCCTGCTTTCAATTCTTTTGGGTATATATGAATACCTAGGAATCGGAGAAGGCAATGGCACCCAACTCCAGTATTCTTGCCTGGAAAATCCCATGGACAGAGGAGCCTGGAAGGCTGAGGGTCGGACATGACTGAGCGACTTCACTTTCACTTTTCACTTTCATGCTTTGGAGAAGGAATGGCAACCCACTCCAGTGTTCTTGCCTGGAGAATCCCAGGGACGGGGGAGCCTGGTGGGCTGCCATCTCGGGGGTCGCACAGAGTCGGACACGACTGAAATGACTTAGCAGCAGCAGCAGCAGGAGTGGAATTGCTGGAATGTACGGTAATTCTATGTTTAACTTTTTGAGGACCTGCCAAACAATGATCATATCTATGACCTATGTATGAGACCCCTTCTGGTTCACAAAACTCTGGCTGTTTCATTAACCTCTCAAAGCAAACCTATGAGGCAAACACTGTTATTAACATAATCTTTATTCAGGTGAAGAAAATGAAGCTCAGAGAGGTTTGGGGATTTGATCAGAGTCCGTTACCACATTGATGGGGACTTCGGTCTCAAAACATTATGTGACTATGGTGTCCATAGGGTTTTTTTGATGCCTTGTGACACCCTTTCAGCATCCCCTAATTGCTTTATCCCCACTGCTGGCATGACCTCTAGGTCACCGTGATTATAGACATGTTTGACCCCCTTTCCAGACTATCACCCTCAAGGACAGGGGCTGTGTCATGATTATCTTTCTCTCCTATCATGTCTGGTACATGATAGGCTCTCAATAAATGCCAGTTGAATGGATCAATGATATCCAGCATCATCATGTCTGTTACCCAGGACTGCACAGAGTGCCAGGCACAGAGGGGGTGCTTGGTGCACGGTTACTGGCTAAACGAATTTTGCAGTGAGTGGGCCTCAGAGTGTCACTGCTCCTCACTTGTCTGTGCATGAGTGGAAGAGGTTTCAGATGGAATGTAGGATGCCCAGTTAAATGGGAATTTCAGATAAATAAGCAGTACTCTTCTTTAGTATTTAGTACATGCTTATGCTAAGAATTATGCATTGTCTCTCTGAAATTCACCTTTACCTAGATGTCCTGTACTTTTACTTGTTCAATTGGCAACCCTAGTCATGAGGG
This sequence comes from Neotragus moschatus, assembly GCA_006410615.1. Taxonomy (NCBI): domain Eukaryota; kingdom Metazoa; phylum Chordata; class Mammalia; order Artiodactyla; family Bovidae; genus Neotragus; species Neotragus moschatus. The sequence goes on from SJYA01001606.1 coordinate 879,242, forward strand.
TCTTTTTAATGTCACATCACCAGAATCCTCAGACATGCCAAGGAGAAGAGCAGGAAACTGGTTCTCCAGAGATGAGTCACTCACCATCTTCTAATTTTAAAAATACAGATGGGGTGCATTTTTTTTCTTACATGGCAAATAATCCTACACACGCAATAATTTAACTTCCATTTGAAATCACAGTTTCTGTCTCTTCTGGTGTCAGAATATTTTAAGTGTTCATCCACTCTGGCTTTGGCTAATCCTGGCACCCAAGCCATCCACCCTGGGGACGTGCATGCCTGTGATCATTTGGAACATTCTCCGAAGGCTGACACATGGGGGTCTTGCTTACCAGCAGGCTAACCATCCCGATGTGTGGCATTTATTACATTCATATTTCTGCACATCCTGCGTGGCTTGACCTTTAATCCAGAACATCCTGGTCAAGACATTGTTAGGAACCTGACTTGGTTTCCCCAGAAGCTTCATTTTCATTGTGGCAGTATCAGGAGATGCTGTCTAATCTCCCCGAGGTCCTTTTGAGTTCACCTGAGCAAGAGATATGGGATAAGGTCTATTCACCACTTGTACCTCAGACTTCCTGGAATGGGGAGTAGCCAGGACCCAGGTGGAAAGCACAGTCACACTTTGGCCAGGATAGAGTCTGCTGGGACTTGGGGAACGGGTGAGGGGGATGGGTGAGGGCTGAGACCAACCTGGGGTAAAAGCAGGGGCTGCCAGGAAGGGCCAAGAGAAGAAAGGAGAATCTTTCATGGGTATTTTCTCTTGTGGTCGTCCTAAACACTGAATTTTAAACCTCCCTCCCCCTGACTGCTTTCTTAACTCACATAATTTAATCTTAGTAGCATGCAATTACTTATGTGTCTGTTGATTTACAGAGTTTTTCTTTTTATTTTTTTAAAAAAGAAAAAAAACAGCTTTTCAGATGCAGGAGCAGCTGGGCTGATGAAAAGCCACCAAGTTGAAGTGGGGTGGGGTGGTATACAGAAGGTAGTGGCGCCTTGTGAACCGCAGTCTTCACGTTACGAATGCAGGGACCAGGAGTGGAGGCAGACAGGGGAGGCAGACAGGGGAGGCTGGGGCTGCCACGCAGCTCAAAGGCACTATCAAAAGTGTGGGGTCTCACCCAGATGATGACTAGGTGAGAGGAGGGCAGAGAGGTAGCATGATCCAGGGATGTCTGAGTTATTGAACATCTGAACTCAACATCTTGAATTTAGGAAGTTTTTGGGCTGAGGGACTGGAAAGTCTGTGTCCTTTCAGGGTCTCAGTTTCCCTCAGGCTCAAAAGTGTGGAGGGCAGTCTTGGTTACCAGCTGGCCAGGACAGGGAGGGGTTGCAGGTACTTGGACTACTTACAAAGATAATACCATCCAATGTCAAGTTAGAATAGGTCCAAAGTGAATAGGGCAGAGGATGCCTTTCCAGAAACGTCTGTGGGGTGGGGGAGGCTGGAACATACAGGGGTGCCGTGCAAACTGAGTTCTTCTTTGAAAACTCTGCTCCCCTCTGGAACAGAAAATGGAATTTGCCTCATAACTAAAATGCCAGCTTTGCTTAGCTGTCACTCACTTGAGGGGGCCTGGTGGGAACTAGTTGACATGGGGCCGAGCAGTCCAGGGATATCAACCTGCCCTTTGGGACTTTCAGAGTCCCCAAATTTCTCAAATGCGTAGACTCAGATTGAAAGAGAACACTCCACAGGGGTCTCATCACCCAGCGCCCCATTCCATTTCATCTTCGAAGGGAGGGGTTATGTGGGGGTAAAGTAGCCCTAGGTTGTATTTTAGAATCTGTGATTGAAAAAAATTTTTTTTCTATCAGGAGATCTGAGAGGGGGTCCATGGAGATGACAGGGTCTGATTACAGCCACTTAAGGGAAGACTTGACATTGAGTTGCCCTCTGGCCACCCAGTCAATAAGGAAGGGGCTGACAAGATGGGTGAAAGAGGCGGGTGTTGCGGGGAGGTGGCCTGTCAGGTTGGTGGGTACTGTTAAGCCCGACAACCCTTGCTCCATCAGGAAGGGTCTTCTAACACATCAAGTGTATCCTTCCTGGATCTGGGGGTCCTCTCCCAGGTAGGAAGGACCCTGTCTGACATGACCAACAAGGTAGGGTTATTTGAAGGTCTAAGAAATCAGGTGATGGGGTTTTATAATCCCCACTTCTCCATTCTCTTCCCTTTGTGGAAAGTTATGTTCATTTTATGTTGGCGTGGTGGGTAGGTTCACTGGTAATGGGGAGTTTCTGGNTGGGATAAGGTCTATTCACCACTTGTACCTCAGACTTCCTGGAATGGGGAGTAGCCAGGACCCAGGTGGAAAGCACAGTCACACTTTGGCCAGGATAGAGTCTGCTGGGACTTGGGGAACGGGTGAGGGGGATGGGTGAGGGCTGAGACCAACCTGGGGTAAAAGCAGGGGCTGCCAGGAAGGGCCAAGAGAAGAAAGGAGAATCTTTCATGGGTATTTTCTCTTGTGGTCGTCCTAAACACTGAATTTTAAACCTCCCTCCCCCTGACTGCTTTCTTAACTCACATAATTTAATCTTAGTAGCATGCAATTACTTATGTGTCTGTTGATTTACAGAGTTTTTCTTTTTATTTTTTTAAAAAAGAAAAAAAACAGCTTTTCAGATGCAGGAGCAGCTGGGCTGATGAAAAGCCACCAAGTTGAAGTGGGGTGGGGTGGTATACAGAAGGTAGTGGCGCCTTGTGAACCGCAGTCTTCACGTTACGAATGCAGGGACCAGGAGTGGAGGCAGACAGGGGAGGCAGACAGGGGAGGCTGGGGCTGCCACGCAGCTCAAAGGCACTATCAAAAGTGTGGGGTCTCACCCAGATGATGACTAGGTGAGAGGAGGGCAGAGAGGTAGCATGATCCAGGGATGTCTGAGTTATTGAACATCTGAACTCAACATCTTGAATTTAGGAAGTTTTTGGGCTGAGGGACTGGAAAGTCTGTGTCCTTTCAGGGTCTCAGTTTCCCTCAGGCTCAAAAGTGTGGAGGGCAGTCTTGGTTACCAGCTGGCCAGGACAGGGAGGGGTTGCAGGTACTTGGACTACTTACAAAGATAATACCATCCAATGTCAAGTTAGAATAGGTCCAAAGTGAATAGGGCAGAGGATGCCTTTCCAGAAACGTCTGTGGGGTGGGGGAGGCTGGAACATACAGGGGTGCCGTGCAAACTGAGTTCTTCTTTGAAAACTCTGCTCCCCTCTGGAACAGAAAATGGAATTTGCCTCATAACTAAAATGCCAGCTTTGCTTAGCTGTCACTCACTTGAGGGGGCCTGGTGGGAACTAGTTGACATGGGGCCGAGCAGTCCAGGGATATCAACCTGCCCTTTGGGACTTTCAGAGTCCCCAAATTTCTCAAATGCGTAGACTCAGATTGAAAGAGAACACTCCACAGGGGTCTCATCACCCAGCGCCCCATTCCATTTCATCTTCGAAGGGAGGGGTTATATGGGGGTAAAGTAGCCCTAGGTTGTATTTTAGAATCTGTGATTGAAAAAAATTTTTTTTTCTATCAGGAGATCTGAGAGGGGGTCCATGGAGATGACAGGGTCTGATTACAGCCACTTAAGGGAAGACTTGACATTGAGTTGCCCTCTGGCCACCCAGTCAATAAGGAAGGGGCTGACAAGATGGGTGAAAGAGGCGGGTGTTGCGGGGAGGTGGCCTGTCAGGTTGGTGGGTACTGTTAAGCCCGACAACCCTTGCTCCATCAGGAAGGGTCTTCTAACACATCAAGTGTATCCTTCCTGGATCTGGGGGTCCTCTCCCAGGTAGGAAGGACCCTGTCTGACATGACCAACAAGGTAGGGTTATTTGAAGGTCTAAGAAATCAGGTGATGGGGTTTTATAATCCCCACTTCTCCATTCTCTTCCCTTTGTGGAAAGTTATGTTCATTTTATGTTGGCGTGGTGGGTAGGTTCACTGGTAATGGGGAGTTTCTGGTGATGTATGGGGCAAGGAGAGCTGGACTGGCATGGGGTGAGGGCTACAAACAAGCCAAGTTCATGGTTGGGGAACCACCTGGATGAAGTGGAGACCCTCTGAACACTACTGAGAATAGAATCTGCGATGGGGTGAGGAGCTTGAGTCTGGGGAGATAATGGGCCTTCCTCTCGGAGCCTCTTTCCTGGGTCCCCCCTCCTCCTTGCCGTTTGTGTGTTGATGATGTGGGGATGGTCAGGGGGGCCAGAAAACTGGCCTCTTGTATAATTCAATAATTGGCTGCAATCCATGTATGACATGTTTGGAGATCTGCCTCTCCATTAACTCCCACTTGAAGAATAATCACATCTCCATATACAGGCCTTTGGGCCAAGTTCTCCCCTCACGTTTCTGAAGCTCCTATCATAACCTCCACTCTACCAAAGATGGCTGTGATTGCCCGCACACCGTTTGTTACATTCTTAATTTACCATACATTTTTTTAAAAATCCATATTCAAAGGGAGGACCTTCCATTGACATTTTGAGTAAAGGTAGGAGTACAGTTCTTAGAAGCTGACAGAGTAGGGGTCCATCAGGCAGAGAATGCGTGTACTCGATGTGACCACAAGAGGATCCCGACAAGGATCCTGGGCATCGGGGTGCAGTGTTGGAGGGGCAGGGGTTCACATGATAGGTGTGAAACTAAGCAGTGCCTCTGGTTGCCATGGAGACAGCACTTGGAAGTTGTTTAGATGTGGGAGGGTTGGGATGAGAGGCCTGATACTCTTTCTAGGAGGGGGCAGCAATGAGCCAAGGACAGGTAAGTGTGTGAAGAGTTGTCTGGTTTGGAGCTTCTGGGAGTTCAGCCCCTTCTCTGTGTGCTGGCCTCTGCACATCTCTGTCTGGGTGGGAAAGCATTCAAGGAAAGGATGGAAGCTAAGAGGGGCTAGAGACTCTCCTAGGTGGCAGCGCCAGCAGTGCCCACACAAAGAAAGCCTTTCAGCCCCTGAAGGATTGCTCTCCAGGGGAGGAGGAAGCAGCCTCATGCAGAACAAGCTTCCAGATTCAGATACCAGAAGTTCAAGTTGAATGTGTACTACGTGCTGGTGATGAGATATCCATTCATTCAGGCAGGTCTGCAGACTAGGCGGTGACATAGCTGATATTCTGGAAGGGGCAGAGACCAAAGGGCCCCTCTGTTCCCAAATGTCCCTCCAGAACTTGGCACAAATCTGGATATCCCACCATTTGAGTTCCAAGCTTTTGTCCCAGCATCTTCTCCCCAGACTTTTCCTTCTTCTTGCAAGTTCTCCTAAGATTGGGGGTGGGGTGTCACACATTGAGCCCCTGTGACCTCAGTGTGGGCTGAGGCGGGACCTCAACACAGAGCCTCAGGGACCCTGGACTAGGGGAGGGATGCTGGGAGAAGGGAGGGTGATAGAGAAATGAGGGGTGGGGGCTTCCAAAGACAAATGCTTTGACCCTCCCGCTTCGTCCACATGAATGGTACATTGAAAACGTCTCCTATGGGTCCTGCAACTCTCTGTTCCACTATGCTTGAAGGTCTGAGAGTTCAGAAGCTTGAGAGGTGGGTGCTTTGAAAGGGGGCAGTTGCTACATGGGACATGTTGGTTTAAGATCTCAAGCATCAGGAGGAAGAGAAAAATATTTTTTCAGAATTGCTTTTGGCCTCTCCTTATGCCAGTCCTGGAATGCCTGGTGAGTAAAATATCAGGTTAAACACGGGGCACCAGGTCCAACTAGGCTTCAACGTGAATGGCAAGTGATATTTTTTAGTCTAAGTATATCCCATATATTGCATGGGGCATAATTATAATTATTCATTGTTCATTGGAAATTCAAATTTATCTGGGTCTCCTATATGGCTGTTTGCTGAATCTGGCAACTCTACCTGTGAGTGCCTGGGACTCTAGGGCCTTTCCTTCACTTCCTTCAACCTGGAATTTCCAAAACGATCAGCAGTGGTTTCTATCCCTCCTCTTCTCCCCCTCTCTTCCCCTCCTGCTTCCCTCTTACCTCCCTCCCTCTCTCTCTCTATGGCTCTCTGTCTTCCAAAACAGAAGCTTTAGAGTCAGACACCTGGATATAGTCCTGTTCTAAAAATTACAGCCCGCATGATCCTGGTCAAGTGACTTTACCTCCAAGCTTTAAGTCCCTCAGGTAAGATGGGGATGATAGTAGGGCCTCATGAAGCTGCTCTCAAGGTTAAATTAACTAATGTATGGAAAGGAACAAGGACAGTGTCTGACGTCATATCACTGGCAGACAGCTTTGGAACTGTCAGTGTTCCTTTCAAACTCAGGTGTTGATGTGGACAGGTGCCATCTGTCTCCATCCCCACTCTGACTCAAGGGCATACCCTGGCACCTCTTCAAGTTTAGAAGAGTCCTCTCGGATAGCATTTTTGAGCAAAGGAGATTTTCCTTAGGAGAACCAGAGGTGGGAAATTAAAACAGACCTAATCTGGCCTGACACTTGCTCTCACACAGTGTTTGACCTATGGATGACTTTTACCTTTTTAAATGGTTGAAGAAAATCAAAAGAATAGTATTTTGTGACACCTGAAAATTTCATGATTAAAAACATATATCCACAAACACCTGCACATGGATATTTACATGGATATTGCCAACTTAGGAATAATTGGAAGCATCTNTACACATCTTTTACCTTTTTAAATGGTTGAAGAAAATCAAAAGAATAGTATTTTGTGACACCTGAAAATTTCATGATTAAAAACATACATCCACAAACACCTGCACATGGATATTTACATGGATATTGCCAACTTAGGAATAATTGGAAGCATCTGGAAGCACCCAAGGTGTCCTTTGTGGGTAAATGGATAAATTAATGTGGTACATCCAGACAATAGAATATTATTCAGCACTAAAAAGAAATGAACTTTCAAGTCATGAAAAGACATGGAGGAAACTTAAATGCATGTTACAAAGTAAAAGAAGCCCATCTGAAAAGGCTAAATACTGCATGATTCCAGCTAGATGACATTCTGGAAAAGGTAAAACTATGGAGACAATAAAAAAGACTAGGAATTGTCGGGGGCGGGTCAGGGAGTAGGATGCGGGCAGAGGCAGAACTCAGAGGCCACTTAGGACAGAGAGGTCACTCTGTGTGACACTCTAACAATGGTGGGTGCATGTCATCCTACCTTTGTCTCAACCCATATGATGCCCGACACCGAGAGTGAACCCTAAGGTAAACTGTGGACTTTGGGTGATTACGGTGTGTTGGTGCAGCTCAACAACCGTGACACATGTACCACGCTGGTGGGGGTGTTGGTGGCGGGAGAGGTTTGTTGTATGTGTAGGTGAGGGCGGAGGTTAACTCTCTGTACCGTTCCCTCAATTTTGCTGTGAACCTTAAACTGGGCTAAGAAAATAAAGTCTTGATTTTAAAAAGTTATATGAAAGAACAATTTTTAATTGGCGTACAGTCACACTCACTCGTATTATCTATGGCTGCTTTCCCTCTACAATAGTTGAGTTAAATCATTGCAAGAGACTGTATCTGGGCCTTTCCCTGGTGGTCCAGTGGTTAAGACTCTGAACTTCCTGTGCAGGGGATGTGGATTTGATCCCTGGTCAGGGAACTAAGATCCCACCGGCTGAGCAACATGGCCAAACTGTGACAACCTAGAGGGGTGGGATGGCATGGGAGGTGGGAAAGAGGTTCAAGAGGGAGGGACATATGTATACCTATGACTGATTCATGTTGATGTGTGACAGAAACCAACAGAATATTGTAAAGCAATTGTCCTTCAATGGAAAATAAATTAATTAAAAAGGAAAAAAAAATTTTTTTAATGTAAAAAAGAGACCGTATATGCCTGTAATGCAGGAGACCCAGACTTGATCCCTGGGTCAGAAAGGTCCCCTAGAGAAGGAAATGACAACTCACTCTAANAACCAACAGAATATTGTAAAGCAATTGTCCTTCAATGGAAAATAAATTAATTAAAAAGGAAAAAAAAAATTTTTTAATGTAAAAAAGAGACCGTATATGCCTGTAATGCAGGAGACCCAGACTTGATCCCTGGGTCAGAAAGGTCCCCTAGAGAAGGAAAAGACAACTCACTCTAATATTCTTGCTTGGAGAATTCCATGGACAGAGCAGCCTGGTGGGCTACAGTCCATAGAGTTGCAAAGAGTCGGATGCTACTGAGTGACTAACACTTTACATCATCACCTAAAGTACTCTTTGGCTCTTTATAGAAGAAGAATCCTGACTCCCTGCTTGGGGAGATGAACAGTGGCTCACGCTCAGAGCAGGGTACCATGCAGTGGTCACAAAGGCATCCACAAAGGTAAATTTTAGAATATAATGTTGAATGGGGAAAAAGGAATTTTCAAAAGGATCCATAAAATATGGTACCCATCATATACAATTTTAAGCAGCAGATATTATTACGTATGTGTGTGTGTTAGTCACTCAGTCGTGTTTGACTCTGAGGCCCCATGGACTGTGGCCCACCAGGCTTCTTTGTCTGTGGGATTCTCTAGGCAAAGAATACTGGAGTGGATTGCCATTCCCTTCTCCAGAGGAACTTCCCACCCAAGAATCGAACCCTAGTCTCCTGCATCACAGGCAAGTTCTTTACCATTTGAGCTACAGGGAAGTCCTAGATATTATTATAGCATATATTATTTATAGATACAGAAGTAGCAAAAGTTAAAAGAATATACTGGCATAATAAATACTAACTTCAAGACACTGGTTACCTTTGGAGAGAGAAGAGGAAGTAACAGAATAGTTTTAGTTAATTGTTAACATTTCTTCTCTTTTTAAAATTGGTAGTTATTTATTTTTAAAATTTTATTGCAGTATAGTTGATTTACAATATTATGTTAATTTCAGCCATATAACAAAGGTATACATATATAAATTCTTTTTCATTGTGGTTTACCACGGGAAATTGATATAGTGAACACAGTTTCTTGTGCTATGCAGTAGGATCTTGTTATTTATCTCTTTTACGTGTAATATTTTGCATCTGCTAATCCCAAAGTCTGAATCCTTCCCTCCTCTGCCTTCCTTCTGCCTTGGCAACCATAAGTCTGTTCTCTGTGTCTCTGAGTCTGTTTCTGTTTCATAGATAAGATCATTTGTGTCATGTTTGAGAGTCCACATATAAGTGAGATCATATGTATTTCTCTTTCTGACTTACTTCACTTAGTACGATCATCTCTAGGTCTGTCCGTATTGCTGCAAATGGCATTGTTTCCTTTTTATGGCTCAGCAGTACCCATTGCATAGATAAATCACCCCTTTATGCGTTCTTCTGTGAATGGGCATTTAGGTTGTTTCCAGGGCTTGGCTATCGTGACTAGTGCTGCTGTGAACATAGGGGTGCGTGTATCTTTTTAAGAACTATAGTTTTGTCTGAATATATGCCCAGGAGTGGGATGCTAGATCGCTTGACAACTCTATTTTTCATTTTTTGAGGAACTTCCATACTGTTTTCCATAGTGACTGCACCAATTTACATTCCCACCAACTGTGTCGGAGGGTTCCTTTTTCTCCACAGCCCCTCCAGCACTTGCTATTTGTAACATTTTTAATGATGATGATTCTTTTTATTTATTTATTTAGCTGCCCCACATCTTACCTGCAGCATGTGGGTCTAGTTCCCCAAACAGGGATTGAACCCAGGTCCCCTGCATTGGGAGCATGGAATCTTAGCCATTTTATCACCAGAGAAGTCCCCTTTAAAAAATTTTGTATTTATTATTTAATTATGTATTTATTTGAATGATGGCCATTCTGAGCTGTGTGAGGTGGTGCCTCACTATGGTTTTGATTTTTGTTTCTCTAATAGTTAGGGATAATGTGCATCTTTTCGTGTGCCTGTCGACCATCTATTTGTCTTCTTTGGAGAAAGGTCTATTTAGGTCTTCTGCCCTTTTCTCCATTGGGTTTTCTTGTTTCTTTGTTATTCGTCTCTTCTTCTAAAAAAGGGTGATATAAAGTAAATATGATACAATATTTATGTATTTAATGCTAGTGGTGAATACTTGGATACTCATTTTATAAGATTATATGTAAGTGCCTGTTATATAATATTTCTCCAAAATTCTTCCTAAGTAAACCGTTCATTTTGGAAAAGAAAAGAGTGATTAAATAACTCTGCCAGCTGGGAAGAGGCAGATTTAAGAACCTGGATTTGAACTCGATCTGTCTGACGACAGGGAGAAACTCTTAACCACATATTCTACGTTTCCCTTAACTTACTGCTGCAAATATTTAGTAAATGGGCTGTCTCTTTCTGTCTTCCATAGAGTTTATAAGCAACAGTAGAGGTAACCCCCCTTTATCTCCAATGGCATCAAGCAGTTTGGCTCAACCACTCTACTAAGCTCCTGGGTCATGTCTATTCCAGGAAGAAGACCCCAGCCTATCCCTGGGAGTTTGCTGACACCCTTGGGGTCCATCAGAAAGCAGTTTAGGATGCCTGGCAAAGGGAACATGATGAGATATCTCAGCGTAGGCTTCATATCCTAATAGGCCTAGTACAGAGACCTAGGTCATGTGGAAAATGTGGGCTCCTTATGAGTCCTTTCACACTTTGTGGGCCACCAAAGAAGGTTCCAGAAATCTTGTCTTCTGAGTCCTTGTTGAAAAAGTATATTCTCCCCATCCCTCTCTCCTCCTCAAGATGGCCCCTAAACAGTCAGCGTCCTCTCTGTCTCAGAATGGGAAGCGGGGAGTCAGATGGGAAGGTGCAGGTGCGCTGGACTTGAGCGTGACGTGTATTTTCATCACACCCAGCCGTCCAGCCCACAGTAGTGAGGCCCAGGGCACCAGGGAGTCAGGGCTCCCACTCCTATGCCCGCACTGTCCCCACTCCTGTGTTCCTCTCACCTCTAGAAATGCCTTATCTCTTTGTCCTAGGCAACCCACAAGGTCATTTTAAAGCCCACCTTTTCCAGGAAGTCTGCCCAAACCCCCAGTCCACTGTGCCCTCTCACCTCAGAACTCCTCGAGTATTTGTTATCCAGAGCTCTGGTGGGTTCCAGAGGAGCTGTTTTGTTTGATGCTGTTTCGCATCTGCTGGTTTGATCTGTGAGTGATTGGCGCTCAGTGTCTCTGCCTGTTTTGTACTTTGCCATGTTTCCTAGCATGTTGCCAGGCACACAGAAAACATTTAACATGTTGGTGAATAAATCAATGAATGAATGAACAAATGAAGCATATTTGAAGAAGCTCCTTTGATTCTGTTCCTTAGGGAAGAGTGAGCCCCAAACTAGGTTAAGGGAAAGCCTGCCTAGCCTGACTCTGGGGAGACCTCAGACACCCTCAGCATGACGAGAGAGCGGCTTGCCTGCTCAGTGGCCTTGAGGGGGAGGAAAGAGAGAGGGAGACGTGGTGCCCAGACGAGATGCCCCAGTGAGGTGGGTGCTGGGTGTCTGAAGGGGGACCTTGGCATTGGCCTTTCTCGTTATATTTTTGTTTATTTTTCTGTTTGTGCCCAATTACCTCAGACAATGTCCCACACTGGCTAAGAAATGTGAAAACAGCTAAAGAAGAAATAAAGCAAAAGAGAAAAACAAGGAAAAGAGGGTAAACAAAGAGAGAATTCACCTTTCATTCGCCTGCAAAGTCCTCGGTTGGGGAATGAAGTTAAGACACAAAAGCTTTGCAACAACAACATTGTGGGGGAAGGCACAAGAGGGAAGCCGAACAGCCATTAAAGCAATTAAGAAAAGATTAAGGTCGCTTGTGGTGGAGAGAGAGAGAGACCCATTAATCAATAGGCCAGAAATCGCAGCAGGCTACAAAATTATAAGACCAGGCAAACTGGAGAACACACAGGCTTACCTCAACCAAGATGCCTGAGTAACTCAAAAGCAGAAACATTATATTCATTTCGCAGGCTTGGGGAAAAATGCTTCTTAGGAGAACCCTTTCCTTTTAATCAGCTAATGGGGCATCCTGAGGTGGGGGTGAGATCCACAATGATTTCAAGGCAAATTCTGAAGCATCGTGGTCTAAAGAAAAATTCATAATAATGCATGATACTAATGTGACTGGGTTGGAGGGAACATCATAGCAGAAACCTATGTGATAATATTAGGAAGGGTCTTAAAACTCTTTGGGGGAGGTTATATTAGTTTTCTCAATATATGCTGCTCCATTCTAGGAAGACCTACATCCCTGCCCCACTGGCAGTGGGCTTAACTGTATGACTTGCTTTGGCAAGTGATGCATTCAGTTTTCAACAGAAGTTTTAACAGCCAGCACTCTGTTTGCCCTACGCTTTTTCCTCTTTGCAGCAACAAATCCAAAATGTTGACAGAGGCTGTTTCCTCATTTTTGGGCCCCAAACTGAAGCCAAGACATGGCAAAAACTCAGCTGGCAGAGGACGTATATTGTGAGCAAGAAATAAACTTTATCATTTGACACTACTGAAAAAAAAAATGGAGGAGCGTTTGTTACAAAGCCTATCCTGACTGATACATTTCCTTGCAACATGTCACTGCCTCATGGAACCTTAATGGCTCCCTATTTCTCTCGGGATAAATCTCAGAACTTTTGGTCCTGACATCAAGTCCTCCCCTTGCTCCCACTCATCATAGTGTTCACCATTACCTTCCTGTACCACACAGTCTTGCCTGACTTCTTTCCTTGCTCTGCCCCACATACTTTCCTGGGCAAATTTTGGTGGAAAAGGTCTCCAGGGTTAAGGAATCTGAATTACTCAGGCTTTTGATTTTGCCCTCTCTGCTATGTCCTCTGTGAAGCCATTTCTAATCAGTTTAGCTCAAAAGCCATCTCTGGACTGACCACTATAGTTCGTGATCTATATCAGTCAAACAACATTTAGTTTTATTTGGGCTTGCCTGGTGGCTCCAGTAAGGAATCTGCCCACACTGCAAGAGACCTGGGTTCAATCCCTGGATTGGGAAGATCCCCTGGAGAAGGATATGGCAACCCACTCCAGTGTTCTTGCCTGGGAAATCCCATAGACAGAGGAGCCTGGTGGGTTGCAAGAATCGGAATGACTTATAATATTATTACATATGTAATGCTTGCTGAGTGTCAGGTACTATATTCATAGCTTTATATATAAATGAAGCTATGAATATATATATATAAACACTATATATATGTATATATATATGAACATTCAATTCTCACATGACCCTATTATTCCCATTTTACAAATGAGGAAATAGAGGCAAAAAGAAGTGAGCTTATAGAACCAGCAAGTATAGTGTGGGGATTTAAACCTGGGCACTTGGGTTCCCTGATCTTGAGCTCTGAAGCATACTGCCTGAATTCTCCTTCACTATCTCGCACGTGGCCTGGGTTACCTCCCCAACAAGATGATGGAGCCCTGGAAGGCTGGGAATCTTTCTAGATCTCTTATCTTCCCTGGCATTGAGCCCCATAGCTAGTTCACTAACTCCCTGCCAGAATCTGTTGGTTGATTGAAAATATAGTGGGTCACTTCATTTCATCCATTTCTTTTCCTTTAGATAGAAAAGAAGCAAAGCCATCTCAGAGAAGACATCTTCTCTAGAAGGCCTGTTACACTGTAAGGGAGGCATCCTGATGTCTGGCTGAAGTCTCTCCTTCTGCAAAATTGTTCTGGGCTTCCTAGGTAGCTCAGTGGTAAAGAATCCATCTGCTAATGCAGGAAACGCTGGTTTGATCCCTGGGTTGGGAAGATCCCCTGGAGAAGGAAATGACAACCGACTCTACTACTCTTGCTTGGGAAATCCCTTGGACAGAGGAGCCTGGCGGGCTACAAGAGTCAGACGTGACTGAGCAACTAAACAACAACATTGCATTGTTTTTCTTTGTTTCAAGATTTATAGCATATGCGCAGCTCTTAGAGTGATAACTATTGTTATTATTTTATTAATCATTATTTAGATCATTATTTTATTAATTACGTTCTTATTTGAACTCTGCCTTGTTCTCTCCCTCCCAAAATATGTGGTGGCTAATAAGGAATCATAAAATACGGCAGAATACACACACACAGCAAGAAAAGATGAGCAAAACACAAAACGCACACTGCAAGACAGTGCATACTTTGTGAACCATTTATAAAATTTATACAGAATATAATGCACTTCCATAATTCTATAATTAATTTATTAAGAATAAAAAAAGAAAAAACTGAACTAAACTTAAGATATAGGATAGTGCTAGATTTTGGGGGGAAGGAAATAGTCCTAGAGCAGAAGGATGGTGGGCATTTCCACTTTCTGTGAAATGTTTCAGTGACCCTCAGTAAATAGAACAAAATATTAACAGCTGTCACTGTTGTGTGGCAGGTACTGGATATTGTACTATTTTATGTACTTTAGATTTGGAAGAAGATCTCAGAGTTGTATTTACTTGCTCAAGTGAGCCATGAATTGATCTCTAAGCTCTCTAAAGGGCAATATAAGGAAAGGAGCCAGGTCAGTTCTAAAATTCATGGTATCTTGAGTATCCCGAGGTGAAAATGTATCCAGGCTTTGGGGGAGCCCAGAACCTGGTACTGGGAACTCTAGAAGCTATACTTGTTCCACAATGGCTAGTGGGTGGTGGTCACAGCAGGGGCTTGGGAGTCTGAGAGCTTGTGTGTGTGTGTGTGTTTCTGTGTGTGTGATTGGAAGAGGGAGCGATTGGTCACACGGCTACAGAAATGTAGCTCTTCACCTGAATTGTCTGTTCTGATGACTCAGGTGAGAGTCACCTCAGCCCTGAAGATGGGAGTGCTCAGGGACAAGCTCCCCACGATGGCCCTGCCACCAGCCCGTGGCTCAGTTTTTTCAAATGGCATCACAGCAAGGCCCAGTTCATAAAGCTTCGAGGAGCCCCCACTACTACTGGGGAGGCCCCAGCTCTCTGCCTGTCAGACCTAGGGTTTTCAAGCCCCTGAAAGAGTAAAGAGGCCGTCCCTCCTTAAAGCAAAGAAATGCAAGCTCCTCATGCCCTTGGCCAAAGCTGTGACCAACACAGGGAGGAGGCAAGGTAGAGATGATGCTGCCCACAGGAGCCTGGGGAGGTCGCCAGTGTCTTCTTCCCTTGTGAGGGAACAGTAGTCAGCTGGGTTCAGAGGAGGCTGGGAACTCGCCTCTCTAGAGGGCCACCCCTCCTCCTCTGGAGGTGAGCCCAGGTGACTCACCGTTGTGCCAGGTTTTTCCTCAGAAAGCATTCGAAATTGGCTCCAGCACCCAAATGCACAGTGAAACAGGCACCGAGGGTCAACTCCAGGTGGTGTGCCCCATAGTCGAGCCTCAAAAATGTCTAATGCAGGTGTAACCAAATATCCAGCTGCCACCCACCCTGCCAAAAAGAATTCAAGATTGTTTGCCAGACTGGTCACACTTCCTCGTGTGTCCCCTGGATGCCCTGCTTGAGAAACGAACTCCCCTGTAATCCCTTGAAGTGTGAAGCTGACATTTTACAATCAGTTAGTGTGGCTCTCAGAACAGTCACTCTCTTTCCCTTCCTTAGGGCAATAATTAGTGAAGAGAACCAATTGGCCCGTTCGGGCCCCTCCAGAGCACTTACTCCCCAGACTGCCAGACTTCAGAGCCAAGGCTCTGGAGCCAGAGTCCAGTCCCACTGCTTGGTAGGGGCACATTCCTTCATCTTGTTCAACTTTGGCTTCCGGATCCATAACGTGGAAACAATATTAATAATGCACTTGCCTGACTGGGTTGTTGTGGGGGAAATGCCTGTTTGCTGATCATGCATGTTAGTTATTATTATTATTATTTATATGAGTGAGGGTGGCATTTCTACGCATAAGTCCTTCCCCTTGCCGTCTACCCTCCAAACAGATCTTAATTCTCTTGTGACTTGATACTCCAGTGCTCCATATGCTTTGATTGATTTGATACTGAGCAGTGAGCTGCTCCACGTCTTCCGAGCAACACAGGGTTACACCTGTTCTGCCTCAGTCTAGGCCTCAAGACAGCTTCCTGGGTCAGATGGTCTGGGGGGTTCTGAGGTGTGCATTGGGTTTCTCTGGTAGCTCTGCTGGTAAAGAATCTGCCTGCAATGCAGGAGACCCCGATTCGATTCCTGGGTTGGGAAGATCCCCTGGAGAAGGGAAAGGCTATCCCCTCTAATACTGTGGCCTGGAGAATTCCATGGAGGTGTGTATCACTGAGTGATAGGACCCTCAGCTCTCCAGTTGCCTTCTGGAAAGGGAGTCCCCTTCCTNAGGAAATAGTCCTAGAGCAGAAGGACGGTGGGCATTTCCACTTTCTGTGAAATGTTTCAGTGACCCTCAGTAAATAGAACAAAATATTAACAGCTGTCACTGTTGTGTGGCAGGTACTGGATATTGTACTATTTTATGTACTTTAGATTTGGAAGAAGATCTCAGAGTTGTATTTACTTGCTCAAGTGAGCCATGAATTGATCTCTAAGCTCTCTAAAGGGCAATATAAGGAAAGGAGCCAGGTCAGTTCTAAAATTCATGGTATCTTGAGTATCCCGAGGTGAAAATGTATCCAGGCTTTGGGGGAGCCCAGAACCTGGTACTGGGAACTCTAGAAGCTATACTTGTTCCACAATGGCTAGTGGGTGGTGGTCACAGCAGGGGCTTGGGAGTCTGAGAGCTTGTGTGTGTGTGTGTGTTTCTGTGTGTGTGATTGGAAGAGGGAGCGATTGGTCACACGGCTACAGAAATGTAGCTCTTCACCTGAATTGTCTGTTCTGATGACTCAGGTGAGAGTCACCTCAGCCCTGAAGATGGGAGTGCTCAGGGACAAGCTCCCCACGATGGCCTTGCCACCAGCCCGTGGCTCAGTTTTTTCAAATGGCATCACAGCAAGGCCCAGTTCATAAAGCTTCGAGGAGCCCCCACTACTACTGGGGAGGCCCCAGCTCTCTGCCTGTCAGACCTAGGGTTTTCAAGCCCCTGAAAGAGTAAAGAGGCCATCCCTCCTTAAAGCAAAGAAATGCAAGCTCCTCCTGCCCTTGGCCAAAGCTGTGACCAACACAGGGAGGAGGCAAGGTAGAGATGATGCTGCCCACAGGAGCCTGGGGAGGTCGCCAGTGTCTTCTTCCCTTGTGAGGGAACAGTAGTCAGCTGGGCTCAGAGGAGGCTGGGAACTTGCCTCTCTAGAGGGCCACCCCTCCTCCTCTGGAGGTGAGCCCAGGTGACTCACCGTTGTGCCAGGTTTTTCCTCAGAAAGCATTCGAAATTGGCTCCAGCACCCAAATGCACAGTGAAACAGGCACCGAGGGTCAACTCCAGGTGGTGTGCCCCATAGTCGAGCCTCAAAAATGTCTAATGCAGGTGTAACCAAATATCCAGCTGCCACCCACCCTGCCAAAAAGAATTCAAGATTGTTTGCCAGACTGGTCACACTTCCTCGTGTGTCCCCTGGATGCCCTGCTTGAGAAACGAACTCCCCTGTAATCCCTTGAAGTGTGAAGCTGACATTTTACAATCAGTTAGTGTGGCTCTCAGAACAGTCACTCTCTTTCCCTTCCTTAGGGCAATAATTAGTGAAGAGAACCAATTGGCCCGTTCGGGCCCCTCCAGAGCACTTACTCCCCAGACTGCCAGACTTCAGAGCCAAGGCTCTGGAGCCAGAGTCCAGTCCCACTGCTTGGTAGGGGCACATTCCTTCATCTTGTTCAACTTTGGCTTCCGGATCCATAACGTGGAAACAATATTAATAATGCACTTGCCTGACTGGGTTGTTGTGGGGGAAATGCCTGTTTGCTGATCATGCATGTTAGTTATTATTATTATTATTTATATGAGTGAGGGTGGCATTTCTACGCATAAGTCCTTCCCCTTGCCGTCTACCCTCCAAACAGATCTTAATTCTCTTGTGACTTGATACTCCAGTGCTCCATATGCTTTGATTGATTTGATACTGAGCAGTGAGCTGCTCCACGTCTTCCGAGCAACACAGGGTTACACATGTTCTGCCTCAGTCTAGGCCTCAAGACAGCTTCCTGGGTCAGATGGTCTGGGGGGTTCTGAGGTGTGCATTGGGTTTCTCTGGTAGCTCTGCTGGTAAAGAATCTGCCTGCAATGCAGGAGACCCCGATTCGATTCCTGGGTTGGGAAGATCCCCTGGAGAAGGGAAAGGCTATCCCCTCTAATACTGTGGCCTGGAGAATTCCATGGAGGTGTGTATCACTGAGTGATAGGACCCTCAGCTCTCCAGTTGCCTTCTGGAAAGGGAGTCCCCTTCCTCTTTCTCCCTGTTCCCCCTGCCATCTCCAGGGTAGAGTGAAAATTGGGAGTCAGCTCGTCCTGAAGGTTAGGGCCTTGAGAAACAGCCCTCTCAGCTCTTGCTTTGGGGAAAGGGTCTGTGAGCCGAGAGAAGCCCGTGGTTGGATTGGTCAGGTTCTGTGGGACAAGACAAGTCATTTCTGAGGTGATAAGAGAGACTCATGGGCCTCTACAAAGAGGAAAAAAAAAAAAGGCCCGCTGGCCACTGAGGGAAGAGTGCCCAGGGACCCTTGCTAAGCCACTGCCTCACGCAGCAGGGCTGCCTCATTCGCATGCTGGCGCTCAGGGCCCCTGGGAGCCACACTTGATGGATTATCTGGAGCTAAGAGTAATCCCAAAATCCATGGTCACAGGCTCCAGGAATAAAAGAGAGCTGGGAATTGGTGAGTAGGGGGAAGGGACGCTGCCTATCAGACAAACAATATTCGTATTCTAGTGCAGAGGTTCTTAAACTTTTTTGTGTCAGGACCCCTTTTCACTTTTAAATATTATTGAGGACCTCAGAGAACTTTTTGTTTATGTGGATTATATCTGTTGATATTTACTGTATTAGAAATTAAAACAGAAATGTTTCAAATATTCACTCATGTATTTTTAAAATCACTATACTAAGCCCATGACATGTTAGCATACACAGAATATTTTTAAGAGAAATAACTGTATGTTCCAAAGTGAAAGAAATCAACGAGAAGAGTGGTATTGTTTTGCATTTTTGCAAATCCCTTTAGTGTCTGGCTTAATGGAAGACAGCTGGATCCTTGTCTCTGCTTCTGCATTCAGTCTTTTGTGATATCAGACATTATGTGGCTTCTGGAAAACACCAATGTGCACTCCTGAGAAAATGAAAGTGAAAAAGGCAAATCATATCTTAGTATTATTTTGAAAATAATTTTGACCCAGGGGTCTCCAAACCATACTTTGAGAACTATTGTTCCAGTGAACAATGGAAATAACCCTTCTAAGCTTTCAGAAGCTTCTTTTAACTTTACAGCTTCTCCTGTCTTTACTTCTTGCCTAACTCTGGTCTGTGTATTAGCCTTTCCACAAAATAAAAACCCTAGCAGTGTACCAGGACTGCGCTAAATGCTTTAGAGACACAAAGATGAAAGAGCCAAAATACGGGGTAGGCGTTCAGCTCTGTATCGCCCCAGGCTCAGGGGACATGACCCTCAGCCTACAAGTGAAAGGGGAGGGCAGGGCCCCTTCCAGAGTGGAACACAACACAGTTAAGGAGCCCGTCAGTGCGCTGCCAGTGATGGCCTGTGTGGCTGGACGCAATCAGAGAAGTCTTCATGGAGGAGGTGGGATTAAGGGTCATTAGACCCTTAATATTAATTAATATTAATGCCACATCCCAGGTGGTTCTAGTGGTAAAGAACCCACCTGCAATGCAGGAGATGTAAGAGATACAGGTTTGATCCCTGGGTTGGGAAGATCCCCTGGAGGAGGGCATGACGACCCACTCCAGTATCCCTGCCTGGAGACTTCCGATGGACAGGGGAGCCTAGTGGGCTACAGTCCAGAGTCGCACACTGTCAGACATGACTGAAGTGACTGGGCACACACTTACACAAATACTCAGGCAAAGCTCTTGTTCATCACATCCTAAGTGAAGTGTGTGTAGATGAGACAATTCCCTCTATGGACCATCCCCTGTATCATCTTCCAGAAGAAGGAGACACCGGAGATGTAGCTAAAGCCACAGCATTTTTTAAAATTAATTTTTATTGGAGTATGGTTGATTTACAGTGTTGTTAGTCTCTGCTTACAGCAAAGTGAATCAGTTGTATAAATATCCGCTCTTTTTAGATTCCTTTCCCTTATTAGTCATTACAGAGTATTGAGTAGAGGTTTCTGCACTGTACAGAAGGTTCTTACTAGCTGTAACATTTTTTGAAGATGCAGCTGGGAAACGCTTGAACATGTCTCTATCATGAAACAAGAGCCAGAAAACGAGGCTTCCTTACCCTGGTGAGACTGTAAACCTCTCTCTCATTGTCCTTCTTTTTCTGCTGCTTCATCCTCACGTCCCCAAGAGTCAGGCACAACCTCCAGGTGCAGAGAAGGACCCACATTGCCCCCTTCACATCTCCTGGCACAAGGCTCAGGGGCACCTGTTATCAAATGAGTAGTCGGTGGTACATAAATGAGCACGATGATGTCACATATGTAAGAGTCACAGGATCAAGCAAGTACAGCGAGGTGGGGGACTAACGAATTAGTGACCCAACTGAAGTGGATGCAGAGCCTCAGAAAGCCGGAATGAGGCTAACTGAAGATCCACTTCTCATAAATCAACCGCCTGCCCATGGAGACTCAAGTCTGAGTGAACCATAACACGCAGATTGGTGGGAAAGCCATCCTCCTCCCAAACTGGAGAGAGCCTCCATTCCACGGAACTAGATAAGACAGAGCAGCTTAAAGGAGAAACAGATCAACGGAACAGCGGGGGCCGTTTGCTTTCTACTTTGTTCCTCTTTCTCCAGATTCTGTGGTCTCTGCTTAGCTCTGTAGCTTGCTGAGTGATTTAACAGATTTTTCTTTTAAACTTACTTACTGACAAGGAAGCTCCAAACTTCCAATAAACCAGCTGTAGAAAGCCAGCCAGGACTACAGGAGGGAGCCACAAGGGAGTTTGTGAAAGCACAGCTCTCTGGAAAGCTGCAAAGACTTGTGCATTAGTAATTCTCTTTCCAAATGCTGCCTGCTGCCATCTGGCCAGCCCTGACTTACCCCAGAGCGCAATGGGACTTGGGCCAGAGGAGGGAGATGGGGTGCAACCCAAGTGGGAGTCGGGAACAATGGCCTAAGCCTGGGTCATTGTCTGGAGCCCAAAGCCATTGTTAGGAGTCCGGCCAGGTCACATCAGGGGAGGCCCACAGTCCTTAGCCCACATTATTGGAAGACCTGCTTGTTATGATGCCCATCAGATGCTTAAAAGGAGATTTTGGGTCCTGGGGAGAGCCATGATTGGCTAGGAGTGGAGCTGATTTTCTTGTCATACCCACCTCTTCCCGTACATGTGTGATCCTTCAAGTGCTATTCTGAGGGAGAGATGATGCCAAGTGATGCCATGGGTATGGGGAAATAGGCCTTTTCACGGACTGTTATAGCTATGTAGATTGGTAACCTTGGCAGGTGTATATGAGAAAGCTTTCAAATGAGTATACACTCTATCCGAGTATTTGCATTTCTAGGAACGTATTAACAGGAAATAACCAAATAGTGTCCAAAAGTGAAAGTACACGGATTTGCTCATTGCACTGTTGTTTGTAACAGAGTCAGAAGTCTGGAGAAGCCCTAACCATCCACTGATGGAATAGGTTAATGAATGAGGGTACAATCACGCCTTGAGTAGTATACAGCCATTTCAAGTAATGCTGCGGGCCCCTGTATGTCACCAGGGACATATATGCACAGTGTATTTTTAGGTTTCAAGTGGCAGGTTACAAAAGAACATTGCATTCTAGAATTCCTTTTCTTTTTTGGTAAATAAACCTCACATATATGCACAAAAACAGTCTAAAAGTATATATGTTAAAATGTTGACAGTGGTTATCCAGCAAAGAGGGGTTTCAGGTACTTTTTTCTCCCTTAGTTGAACTTTCTGAATTTGTGCAGTGAGTATATACTTGATCAAATTTTTATGACAGAAAGGTAGAGGAAACTGTATGTGTGACTGTAGGTAAGCCGAAGATAGTTCTCTTAACAGTCGGTTCTAGGTGGGCTGTTTCTGATTGTCAAGTGCAGCAAACCAGGAATGACTCCACTCTCCAGAAGGATCATCAGGAGACAAAAATCTCCTAACACAGCTCCTGCAGCTCCAGTAGAGAATCCAGTTCAACCTGAGAAAGTCTTCAGGGTATATTCGGGGTCTCAGAGTCCCCCTACTCTTTCCCCAGAAAGAGGAAAAGCCCATCAGGGCAGGGACCCTGAAATCATTTGCCCACTGCCTTCAGGGGAAGCCCTTCCTGCTTCTTGACATACCACCTAGGTAAAGGGTAGGGGCATGTGAGAACAGCAGGTGGTAAAATAGAATAAATTGCATAACCTAAATTTGTTTGATGTTCCACTTGAGAAGATCTTCTGATGAAGCTGACAAGCACTAAGAAAAAGTTTCTAAAAAAAAAAATTTCAACATTTTTCCCCCAGTGCCTGTCTCTTAACTTTTTCATTCCTCCATCAAGGAGTAAGGAAGACAGACATCTCTAGGACATCCTACTTTTTCACTTGTGTTAATTTAGGTAGCATGTGGGATAAAGTCATCAATAAAACAAATGAAGAGTTACCTTCTACATACATTTTACATTCAGGTCTGGGTCTCCTAAGCATATTCCAGTAGATACTTCTTCCCTCTCTGAGGTTCTTCCCTCCAATCTCTCCACCTTGCCCCCATTTTTATTAAGCTATAACACTATTGGTTTTAGGTGTAAGACATAATGATGTAATATATATATATACTGCAAACTGATCACCACAATAAGTTTAGTTAACACCCATCACCTCACATAGTTACTTTTTTTTTTTCTTGTGATGAGACATTTTAAAATCTACTCTCCACAAATAAGTGAGATCATATGGTATTTTTGTTTTTCTGTCTGACCCTCTCTGAGATTCTGATGGATTAAGTAGCAGCTCAAGGATCAGTAGCCAAGTGTGAAACAAAATACAGCTTTAAGAGTGTCTGAGGCAATACTGGATACCCCTTCACTCCCCCACACCCCACTAGCGGGGCTCTGACAAAAGCAGGGCTAGAGAACATGGTTTAGGTTTCAAGTCAAAGTGACAACTGCTATTTCTTTTCCCCCAGAACCAAAGGGTACAGTGCTAGGAAAGGTCAATTTGAAATACATTTGTAGAGGGGAAAAAAAAGAGCAAGACAAAATAGTTCACATGCCAGGGCTGCTACTGCCCAAGTGATAAGCTGACTGGGTGACCCAGACCTCCCCCCCACCCCGCCAGTCATGCTGCTGTGAAGCAGGAAGTAAGAGGCAGCGGGGAGTGTCTGTGAACCTTTCGTGGACAGTGGCTGTCAGGTTCTAAGGGCCTCCCCTCCTGTGGGGAGAGGCCGTGTACATGTACAGTGAGCACAAATGCGCCCCCAGCAGCTCCTGAGTGGGAAGAGGGCTCAGAAAGGCTCTGTCCGCCTCGCAGACAGAGCGGAAATATGGAGGCCAGAGAGGAGACATTTCCGGAAGTGCCACGGCTGAAAAGACAGAAGGTGCCTTGGAGATGTGACCTCAGTCATCCCCACCTTGGGTCCAGGCCGTCCCTAATCTCTACTGTACTGCAGTTCCTCCTTCTTGACTTGGAGAGACCTTCCAGAGGTCACCTTCCAGCCTGGAGCTTGGCTTAGCCTTGTTCCACCATCTCCCTAGATGGACCCTTCTGTGCTACAGGAAGCTGCAGTCACTTCCGAGAACACGCTCCACCCCCTTGAGGTCTCCCTGAAGGAGACAGCATCTTGGTTGTCAATTCTGTCCCTCCTCCTGAAGAGCTAATGAAAGAAGGGATTTCAGAGGAGAGAGGGTGGCTGTGGCCAGAGGTTGGGCTGAACTTTTCTTCCCAGGAGACAGCCCTAAATCCCCAAGTAATTCACAAATTACTCGCCCACTCTCCTTCACACAATGAGGCAACATGGATCATGAGGAAAGGGACCTCTGACGCATGAGAAACAAGGATCTCTGACACCATCTAGTTTCCTCATATTTCAGAATATGGCCTGAGTTATGAAATGACTGGAGATAACTCTGTTCCCTTTAAAGGGAACTGTGTTCTGCCCACAGGCCCTCCGAAGGAACAGCTTTAGACCGCTATGGCTTGCCTTGCAGTATCCCTCCCTCCTGACTTAAGAGCAGCTCATTCAAGCTGGTGCGCTCAGCCTATCAGAGTCTCCCTTTCATCTGCAAGCGGTGAGGATTCGGGAGTGGGTATTTGAGGTAAAGGCCATGTATTGAGTTGGCCGAAAAGTTTGGGTTTTTCCATACCATCTTAACAGAAAAGCGCAAATGAAGTATTTGGCCAACCCAATAGAATGGGAGCTGGAATTAATGCCAGGACAAATTCAAGCCACATGCAAATCAGAAATGGAAGGGAGTTAGGTGGGCGGGGGAAGCAGAGTAAGATGGTCTGCAAGAGAATAGAGCAGACTTGGGGAAAGACACTAAGGATAAGAAAAATTGGGGAGGGAGAGGAGGATGGAAACAGGGAAAGACAGGTGCAGAGAATTGGAGAAACACAGAGGTGGGATAGGGTGGGGGAGGGAAACTTTTGGCTCCCAGAGATTTGCTTATCACCAGCTTCGGTTTCCAAGAGGCCTGAAGGTCCTTTATTTATTAAGATGTTCCCATATCCTATTAGTGATCAGCCCTCTCTTTAAGCTTCTGTTTCTGCGGCCACTGAGCTCTGATCCTAACCCTCACCTCCCTGATGTAGCAGGAGGGGTTCTGGGAGAGTGCTGGAATCCTCCCTTGGTCCTGTCTCCTGAGTGCAACAGGCGCCTGAGGACAGTACCAACTGCAAGGACTGAATGAAATCATGTGCAGTGACACATGGAAGTCTGGGTAGATGAGCAACTGGCTTCTGAAGACAGAATTGCCAGAGAACTTGGTCTGTGGGCTGAGAGAGAAAGGGCAGGAAGGGAGAAGGGAACTGGCTGAGTCAAAGTAGGGTTCTAGTTCTGAAAACACTGGGCAGACGCTCACTGAGTGAGTCCCACACGCAGAACTGGGAGCCAAGATGAGCGGGGATCTTGGGCCTTTTCTCTTCAGTCAGGAGAAGACCTCTCAAAAGAAACAGAAAGAACATCTTTGTGTTTTTATAAGTCCCACACAGTTTGTCTTTTTGTACAGAGGTTGCTTTTGCCAAATCATTTCCTAGAAGCTTTGGAAGACTCCAACTCCAGAGCCACCAGGGAAGACCCCCTTATCCAATTCATGGTCAATTCTCATTATACATGTTATGTTCTATAAAGTCACTTTGAGCACTTTATTTACAAATACCAGCCATTGCTACTAAGGGATATACAGGGTTAGGTTCCTGTGAGCCTCTGCTCACATTGTCATCCATTAGTCAGTACAGACCATGAACTTATTACCAAATTCAGACTTAAACTGAAGAAAGTAGGGAAAACCACTAGACCATTTAGGTATGACCTAAATCAAATCCCTTACAATTATACAGTGGAAGTGACAAATAGATTCAAGGGATTAGATCTGATAGAGTGCCTGAAGAACTATGGACAGAGTTCCTGACATTGTACAGGAGGCAGGAATCAAGACCATCCCCAAGGAAAAGAAATTCAAAAAGGCAAAATGGTTGTCCGAGGAGGCCTTCCAAATACCTGCGAATAGAAGAGAAGCAAAAAGCAAAGGAGAAAAGGAAAGATATATCCATTTGAATGCAGAGTTCCAAAAAATAGCAAGGAGAAATAAGAAAGCCTTCCTTGGTGATCAGTGCAAAGAAATAGAGGAAAACAATAGAATGGGAAAGACTAGAGATCTCTTCAAGAAAATTAGAGATACCAAGGAAACATTTCATGCAAAGATGTGCTCAATAAAGGACAGAAATGGTATGGACCTAACAGAAGCAGAAGATACTAAGAAGAGGTAGCAAGAATACACAGAAGAACTATTCAAAAAAAGATCTTCATGACCCAGATAATCATGATGATGTAATCACCAACCTAGAGCCAGACATCCTGGAATGTGAAATCAAATGGGCCTTAGGAAACACCACTTCGAACAAAGCTAGTGGAGGTGATGGATTTCCAGTTGAGCTATTTCAAATCCTAAAAGATGATGCTGTGAAAGTGCTGCCCTCAATATGCCAGCAAATTTGGAAAACTGAGCAGTGGCCACAGGACTAGAAAAGGTCAGTTTTCACTCCAATCCCAAAGGCAATGCCAAAGAATGCTCAAACTACTGCACAGTTGCACTCATCTCACATGCTAGTAAAGTAATGCTCAAAATTCTCCAAGCCAGGCTTCAGCAGTATGTGAACTGTGAACTTCCAGATGTTCAAGCTGGATTTAAAAAAGGCAGAGGAACCAGAGATCAAATTGCCAACATCTGCTGGATCATCAAAAAAGCAAGAGAGTTCCAGAAAAACATCTACATCTGCTTTATTGACTATGCCAAAGTTTTTGATTGTGTGGACCACAACAAACTCTGGAAAATTCTTAAAGAGATGGGGATATCAGACCACCTGACTTGCCTCTTGAGAAATCTGTACGTAGGTCAAGAAGCAACAGTTAGANTCCAGATGTTCAAGCTGGATTTAAAAAAGGCAGAGGAACCAGAGATCAAATTGCCAACATCTGCTGGATCATCAAAAAAGCAAGAGAGTTCCAGAAAAACATCTACATCTGCTTTATTGACTATGCCAAAGTTTTTGATTGTGTGGACCACAACAAACTCTGGAAAATTCTTAAAGAGATGGGGATATCAGACCACCTGACTTGCCTCTTGAGAAATCTGTACGTAGGTCAAGAAGCAACAGTTAGAACTGGACATGGAGCAACAGACTGGTTCCAAATCGGGAAAGGAGTGCGTCAAGGCTGTATATTGTCACCCTGCTTATTTAACTTATATGCAGAGTACATCATGAGAAACGCTGGGCTGGAGGAAGCACAAGCTGGAATAAAGATTGCTGGCAGAAATATCAATAACCTCAGGTATGCAGATGACACCACCCTTATGGGAGAAAGCAAAGAACTAAAGAGCCTCTTGATGAAAGTGAAAGAGGTGAGTGAAAAAGTTGGCTTAAAACTCAACATTCAGAAAACGAAGATCATGGCATCTGGTCCTATCACTTCATGGGAAATAGATGAGAAAACAGTGGGAACAGTGACAGACTTTAGTTTGGGGGGCTCCAAAATCACTGCAGATGGTGACTGCAGATGTGAAATGAAAAGACACTTGCTCCTTGAAAGAAAAGCTATGACCAACCTAGACAGCATATTAAAAAACAGAGACATTACTTTGCCAACAAAGGTCCATATAGTTAAAGCTCTGGTTTTTCCACTAGTCATGTATGGATGTGAGAGTTGGACTATAAAGAAAGTTGAGCACCGAAGAACTGATGCTTTTGAACTATGGTGTTGGAGAAGAACCAGTCCATCCTAAAGGAAATCAATCCTGAATATTCATTGGAAGGACTGATGCTTAAGGTAAAACTCCAGTACTTTGGCCACCTGACGCGAAGAACTGACTCATTTGAAAAGACCCTGATGCTGGAAAAGATTGAAGGGAGGAGGAGAAGGGGACAAGAGAGGATGAGATGGCTGGATGGTATCACTGACTCCATGGACATGAGTTTGGGTAAGGGAGTTGGTGATGGACAGAAAGATCTGGTGTGCTGAGGTTCATGGGGTCGCAAAGAGTCAGACACGACTGAGCAACTGAACTGAACTGAACCTTGGTTTATATTCAGTTGGTTTATGTGATTATATTGAAAAAACACCCTATGTATTTATTATCGAAGTATTATTGATTTACAATGTTATGTTAGTTTCAGGTATACAGCAAAGTGATTCAGTTATACATACATATATATCTGGGTTTTTTCAGATTCTTTTCCCTTATAGGTTATTAGAAAGTATTCAGTATAGTTCCCTATGCTATACACCAGGTCCTGGTTGAGTCATCTATTTTATATACAGTAGTTTGTATATGTTAATCCCAATCTTCTAATCTGATATATAGTGGTGATTCATTAACACTGAATTCAGGGCCAGAAGCACCATAACTGAACAAAGCTTAACTAACACCTATACTTTTTCCATAAGGCTTATCACAATCTTCTTAGTCTTAGGAACTCTTGACAATGCAACTCAACATCCATGACATTTGCAAACTTCCTGTTCTGAGCCTTGCTACATATTATTTCTGCTCCTCTGAGTATCATTCCCAAGTCTCCCTTCCCAACACCCTTTCTCCAACTTGCAGAACCAAGTTGACACCAGGTGAACAGACCCATTTTTCAGGCTCAGATGGGGCACCACCTACTTGGGGAAGTTTTTGGTGAAAACCCAGATAGACTTGTGTTCTTCTTCACAGACTCTTGCTGTATTAGCATTAGAATTCTTATCACACTGGTGGTGTCATTGCTTATGGATCAGTTCAGTTCAGTTCAGTCGAGTCCGACTCTTTGTGACCCCATGAATCGCAGCACGCCAGGCCTCCCTGTCCATCACCAGCTCCCGGAGTTCACTCAGACTCACGTCCATCGAGTCAGTGATGCCATCCAGCCATCTCATCCTCTGTCGTCCCCTTCTCCTCCTGCCTCCAATCCCTCCCAGCATCAGAGTCTTTTCCAATGAGTCAACTCTTCGCATGAGGTGGCCAAAGTGCTGGAGTTTCAGCTTTAGCATCATTCCTTCCAAAGAAATCCCAGGGCTGATCTCTTTCAGAATGGACTGGTTGGATCTCCTTGAAGTCCAAGGGACTCTCAAGAGTCTTCTCCAACACCACAGTTCAAAAGCATCGATTCTTCGGCACTCAGCCTTCTTCACAGTCCAACTCTCACATCCATACATGACTACTGGAAAAACCATAGCCTTGACTAGATGGACCTTTGTTGGCAAAGTAATGGATACCCCTCCTCAAAATGACAAAAGCTCTTTGGGTGAAGAGAGTATTATTCTTTTATTAATTTTTGTAGTCATAGTGTGTAGGACAATACCAGGCTCCTGAGAATTACTCAGAAAACATCTGATGAAAGAATCAGAAGGACTTCCCTGGTGGTCCAATGGTTAAGAATCTGCCTTGCAATTCAGGGACTTGGGTTCTGTCAAGAAACTACAAGCTCACATGCCATGGGGCAACTAAGCCTGTACACTGCATCTAGAGAACCTGGGTACTGCAATTAGAGAAAGCCTCTGTGCCACAACAAAGACCCAGCACAACCAAATTTTTAAAAAAAGAGATTCAGGAAGGATGCCCAGTTCCAAGAGTTTAATCTGGGCTAATAGCTACTGGGCACGTTGTCTCTCTGCAACTTTACCTCCTACTGATCAGACTTGGTCCTTTCTGAAGCTGAGTCTGCAGGAAAGGGTCCATTTGGGAAGAGATGAATGAAGACCAGGCAAGGCCTAAAGCATGCATCACTGCAAGCAGGTGAGCACAGGTAACCACTAATGTTCAATGGAGGAATATCCATGGCACTCACATGGTGGGCAGCCAGATTCCAGACCTCAGATGGTCGCTGAGCTGGTGAGGTGTCAGGGAGGTGTTCCCACTGGAAACAGAAGGAGAAGTATATGTACAACTCCACTTACTTACACAACAGTGCTCAGACAGTCGGTTGTGTCTGACTCTTTGCGACCCCATGGGCTGTAGCCTGCCAGGATCTTCTGTCCATGGAATTCTTCAGGTAGGAACACTGGAGTTGGTTGCCATTGGCTCCTCCAGGGGATCTTCTCGACCAAGGGCTCGAATTCACGTCCCTTATATCTCCTGCATTGGCGGATGGATTCTTTGTCACTAGTGCCACCTGGAAAGCCTACAAAAGTGCTGCGGAATAATTTGCTTCATTAACGTGGCACTTCGTACACTGGGTTAGTTAAATGGCTTAGACAACAAGCCATACCTAAAGATCACTGCTTTTCTAACTTTCTGTCTCCGTCTTTTTATTAGTTTACCCCAGCCACTACATTTTAAAAGATACTGCCTATCAAACACGTGGCATTTTATTTATTTAAAAAATTTTACTGAAGTATAGTCGATTTGCTATGTTGTTAATTTCTGCTATACAACAAAGTGATTCAGTTATACATACATATATATATATACACTTTCATATTCTTTTCCATTGTGGTTTATCATAGGCTATTGAACATGTTTCCTTGTGCTATATAAGTAGGGCCTTATTGTTTATCCATTCTATATATAATAGTTTACATCTGCTAGCCCCAAACTCCCAGTCCTTCCCTCTCCTGCCCCGTCTTTTGTTGGCAAACACAAGTCTGTTCTTTATATTTGTGAGTCTGTTTCTGCTTCGTAGATATATTCATTTGTGTCATATTTTAGATTTCAACATATAAGAGATACTTGTTTTCTGTCCTCTTTCTGACTTAATTTCCTTAGTATGATAAACTTTAGATCCATCCGTATTGCTGCAAATAGCATTGGTTCACCCTTTGATGGCTGAGTAATATTCCATTGTATGTATGTATCATGTCTCTGTCCATTTATCTTTTGAATGACATCAGGTTGTTTCCATGTCTCGGCTATTGTAAATAGTGCTCTATGAACTCTGAGGTGCAAGTATTTTTTCAAATTATAGATTTATCTGGGCATATGCCCAGGAGTGTAATTGTAGGATCATATAGCAACCCTAGTTTTAGTTTTTGGAGGGAACTTCATGCTGTTTTCCACAGTGGCTGCATCAATTTATGTTCCCACTGATGGTGTAGGGCACTTTTCTCCACACACTCTCTAACATTTGTTAACAAACATCATTTTAAATAACTTCCTTCTCATCATTATTAGAGACATAAAACTGCCAATCAAGCTCTGACCACCATAGACTTGCCCTATTCCAGCCAGAAGTGGACACTTGATATTTACTCTGCTTATTATACTTAAATATATGATTTCTACATGGATTTTACAATATTGAAATAACTTCTGCATACCCTTTACTAAGAGTTTTATTTTTTTCTCTTGGGAAACCTCAGATTGAGAGTAACTGACATTGATATCTCAATTCACCAGTGGCTTAATGCTGACTCCTAACACAAGCCAAAGCATCACAAGGTAAATCCAGGAGTGCCAAGGCTCTGATGTATTGGGATCATTGGCTTATGTGTCAGCCCCTCTTCCACTTTTCCTGCTGTGAGCATCTTGATGACAAGGGCCTTGTTTTGCTTATCTTGGCATGCTTGGATCTAGAACATTCTGAGTGTGTATGTGAAAGTCGCTCAGTCGTGTCTTTGTGCCCCCATGGACAATACAGTGCATGGAATGAATTCTCCAGGCCAGAATACTGGAGTGGGCAGCCTTTCCCTTCTTCAGGGGATCTTCCCAACCCAGGGATTGAACCTAAGTCTCCCGCATTTCAGGCATATTCTTTACCAGCTGAGCCATCAGGGAAGCTCAAGAATATTGGAGTGGGTAGCCTATCCCTTCTCCTGGGGATCTTCCTGACCCAAGAATCAACCTAGGGCCTCCTGCATTGCAGGCGGATTCTTTCCCAGCTGAGCTACTGGAGAAACCCATTGCTAGGGACATAGTAGGAGCAGAAAATGAGTTTGTTGAGTGAAAAAACGACTAAGCACACAAATGACTTATAGGCCCCAGTCAAAGCCCTTGATCACTTAGATTTCATAGGCATCACCCTCCTCAGTTCCCAAAGCACTTCTTAACTTAGCTGAGCGGTTGACACTTAGCCACACTTTCCTATCACATTTTCCCTTTTATCCTGTGGCCATTTTTCTCCTAGAATGTACTGACTCTGAGGGGCTAGTCTTGGCTTTCCCCTATAAGTTCACTAGTTCCTTGTAGGCAGCCTGTACCCTCTGCAGCATTCAGTAAATATATATTGAGCGCATCAATCAGTTGCTATAAATTATGAGGTACCTAATGGGAACACTCTTCCAGATGCTGTGGATCATTCAGACAGAAGCCATGGATCCTTCTTGCAAGAGCTTACACAATTAAAAAAAAAAAAAGGAGAAATTGACTAAGAGAAAGATATAAGAAGCCTATTCCAAATAGGAACTCACCTTTTTTTGACTGCCCAAGACTCAGAAAAGAAAGATGTCTTTGGATCCAGGGAAAAGCCACCAGCCAGAAGTGAAAAATCACTGAACAATGCTTGGGAGATGGGTTTATCTAGGCTGTTTGATCTACCTAGGATAAACAAAACCTTACTCCAGAATGCATTGCCTGGGTACACCAGCTCTTAGAGCATGCCCCACAGAGAGTCTCTTCCTCGTGTGTCTGAAATGTTTGGTCTTGTTATAATAAGAGATTTCCCATCAAGGAAACATTTCAGTCCCTGCTGGATGAGATTGGTGGTCTCTAACTTTGCTTTCTGAAAAGCCACCCTCTCACACCTATATCCACCCTCCTCTCTCCTCAGTCACCAAAGGAAAACCTACCAAGTCACCCAGCCTTTGGCAGCCTTTTAACCCACTCATTCCATGCCCTCACCTACCTCCTCCCCTGGAAAGACAGCTGCTGCCCTAGTGGAAATATGAAAGTCAATTTGCACAGCGAGTACGAACGTTTTAGCATATTGAGTGGTCCAAATATTTAAATATCTATGATATAGGAAGCGTGGAGAACATTAAAAACCAGTTTCTCCCTGCTGATTGCTAGAGAGGAAATATACACAGTCTCTGCTGTCCTGCACAGTTGCAAAACTGCTGGCCTAATCACATTGCCTATGGAAAGCACCTCTCCCGCCTCCTCTAGTCCGGTTTTAGGTTGCATTTACTGTAAACAAAGATGTATTTGTGGGGNTCTCTGGTTCCTCTGCCTTTTCTAAAACCAGCTTGAACTCCTTGTACCTTTATTATTTCTTTTTGCATATCTATTTAGAGGAATAATTTTTAAAAAATAGATTCTAAGATAATAATTTGGGTTTTCATTTTAAAATATTTTTCTTAATTAGCTTATTCATTTGAAGTTATGTTTTTCCTTCTACACACTGCTTGAACTGCACTCCATGAATTTTGACTTTTTAAATTATTGTTTAATTTCACTCTATACATTTTCTTCTTTATTGAGGACCTATAGAGACTACTTAGAAAAAGTATTGCTTGATTTTCAAGTGTTTGTGAATTTTACAGGTATTATTTCTTGTTGAATGAGATTATGGTCGACATAATCCATATTAATGTGTGCTACTCTTTGATATTTGTTTTGCTTTGAGTCTTCCCACATTTTCCTCATAATCCATTTTCTACCTGTGTAGCTTATGCTTTAATGAATATCCCAAGGGAAACCAGGCTTGAAAATTGGAGGAATCTTTCTATGTGATCCCCTTACTTTAGAAACTTATACCACTATGATCTTTGCCCATCTTAGCATCCCTGAACTCAATTTGTATTTTCTCCATCCACTGAGACTGTCCCTTACAGGTTTCATATCTGTACCTACTTGTTTGAAAAATGTCCTCAGGGATAAACTCAGAGTGAATATAGAGCTTATTTTTTTATATTATCCTTCTCTTAACAATTTTAGTACTATGCTATCAACTGTTTGATATCTGTAGAGTTTTTTAACTTTATTTTTGTCATTTATATTGCCCAGCTGTGTATTTGCTTATAGTGCAAGGAAAATCTAAGATGAATTATTTCATCTTAGAATAATTGGTCCTGAGCCTAATTCTGAGACTGAATAGAATAACTACATAGAGCAAACAACCTAGAAAACTCAATTGTTTCGCATTTTTTTCTTGTATAAAAAGAGTCTGGAAACGGTGATAGATTTTATAGGTGAAAGGGAGGTTAAAAGTTGGGTTAAAATCCACAAGGTCAATTGAACTTAAGTTTAATGTGGGAGAGAACTCTCAATATTGAGACAAAACAAAACATTTCTCTGTCAGATCTAATCTCTTGACTCTATTTGTCACTTCCACTGTATAATCGAAGGGATTTGATTTAGGTCATACCTGAATGGTCTAGTGGTTTATCATACTTTCTTCAATTTCANAAAATCCACAAGGTCAATTGAACTTAAGTTTAATGTGGGAGAGAACTCTCAATATTGAGACAAAACAAAACATTTCTCTGTCAGATCTAATCTCTTGACTCTATTTGTCACTTCCACTGTATAATCGAAGGGATTTGATTTAGGTCATACCTGAATGGTCTAGTGGTTTATCATACTTTCTTCAATTTCAGTCTGAATTTGGCAATAAAGAGTTCATGATCTGAGCCACAGTCAGCCCCCAGTCTTGTTTTTGCTGACTGTATAGAGCTTCTCCACCTTTGGTTGCAAAGAATATAATCAATATGATTTCATTGTTGACCATCTGGTGAGGTCCATGTGTAGAGTCTTCTCTTGTGTTGTTGGAATGACCTATGTATTCTCTTGGCAATGACCAGTATATTCTCTTGGCAAAACTCTGTTAGCCTTTGCCTTGCTTTGTTTTGTACTCCAATGCAAAACCTGCCTGTTACCTCAGGTATCTCTTGACTTCCAACTTTTGCATTCCAGTCTCTTATCATGAAAAGGACAATTTTTTTTTTTTTGCAGTATTAGTTCTAGAAGGTCTTGAGGTCTTGATAGAACCATTCAACTTGAGCTTCTTCAGCATTACTGGTTAGGGCATAGACTTGGATTACTGTGAGACTGAATGCTTTGCCTTAGAAAAGAATAAAGATTATGCTGTTGCTTTTGAGATTGCATCCAAATACTGCATTTCAGACTCTTTTGTTGACTATGATGGATACTCCAAAATTTTGATAAGGTTAAACTGTTAACACATTAATAATTTGTGGTCCCCACTTTTAGATACACCTAGAAGTAAATTGGTAGTCAAAGCCCTTTTGGAGTTATAAGAAAGTCTTTGCATTAGTTGCCTGTAATAGCCAATATTTCTCATAGCTTCTTAAATTGAAATAATTATGTAGGGGAGAAAAAATAATTTTCCATCTATCCTAGGTTCTTGGCTAAAAGCCCTCCCCCCATAATAATAACAAAAGCACACTAACAGGAGAAAAATTAACTTTATTAACCTGGGTACTTTCTGTATATATAGGAAATTCCCAAGAAAACTGAATAACTTCCCCAAATGACCCACATCGATACCATCACCATTTAAAGACAAAAGGGTTTCCCTGGTGGCCCAGACAGTAAAGCATCTGCCTACAATGCAGCAGACCTGGGTTCAATCACTGGGTTGGAAAGATCTCCTGGAGAAGGACATGACAACCCACTCCAGTATTCTTGCCTGGAAAATCCCATGGACAGAGGAACCTTGTAGGCTATAGTCCATGGGGTCACAAAGAGTTGTACACAAATGAGCGACTTCACTTTCATTTCTACCGTACAGCAAAGTGGAATCAGATACATGTATACATAAATCCCCTCTTCTTTGGATTTCCCTTCCATTTAGGTTACCACAGAGCATTGAGTAGAGTTTCCTGTGCTATATAATTGGTTCTCATTAGTTATCTATGGATTGAGAAGATTGGAATTACCCAGGGATCGAACTCTAGTCTCCCACGTTGTAGACAGATGTTTTACCATCTGAGCCACCAGGGAAATCTATATACAGATATAATCTAGTTTAATCTCTCTGCTTTCTAGGCTGAGAACAGACATTCAAAATCAAGGGAAGGAAACATGGAGATTAGTTAGATGATGATCAAATCCAGATAAGAGGCATTGTGGACTTGGATCAGGTGGTGTTTATAAATAAAGAATAGAACAACAATGGATTTTGGATTTATTCTGGTGTTGCCTAAAAAATATAATCACAACATGAAAGTAGACAGTTATTTTATTTGGTGGGAATGCTTAGGACTCTGAGCCCAGGAGACAGTATTTCAAGAGCTCTGAGAAAACTGCTCTAAGGGGGCAGAGAGGAGAAGTCAGGCTATATACAAGTTTGTAACAGGGAGCAGGCAGTCTGAACAGCAAAGATCCGGTATCAAGTTAAGGAATTTAGTATTCTACATATGGGAAGATGCAAGGCTCTGGACTCACTGCAGTCAATCCTTGCATATGCACCTCAGCTCTCTAGGGCCAGTATCATTTCCTTGCTCATCCTGCTTCTTGCATCCCCTCAGCTCCTCAGCAATCACCATGGAGGGTGGCAGCATCCACTGGATAGCAGTTTTGGGAGCCCTCATTCACATTTGAAGGCCAGAAATCACTGATGGCTGTGACATTACTTGTTTATCAACATGGCAGGAGATATTTTTATTTCACATTGGATATTTCCTCACAGGTTGTGTGTGGCATGAGTGAACAAAAATAAATGAGTGGAAGTTGATAGAATGTTTTTGGCTTGAGTTGGAGTTTCCATCATTAGCTGTGGTTGGGAGGACTAAAGGAATCAAGTCTGGGTGGTATAGAAGCCCAGGAGTTATATGTTAAGCATGTTATTTTAGACATATAGACAGTTGACACTTGAATAATGGAGGATGAGCCATTGGACCCTGCACAGTCAAAAATCCACACCTAATCTGTCCTATAACCTTACCTGCAGTTCTGCATTCTCAGATTCAACCCATCATGGATTGTGTAATACATGTTTATCAAAAAAACTGCATAGAAGTAGCCATGCTCATTTCAAACTGATGCTGTATAAGGATAAACTGTGTTAGAACAGAAACACAACTGGAAATATAGTAGGCAGTTATATATAGATGTTTGGATTTTGAAAGAAAAGTTTGGACTGCAGATATAGTATTCTCTGTCATATGGTGTTTAAAGTGAATAAATCAAAAGAGACTAGATTATGCCCTAGAATAATCCAATATTAACAGATTGGAGAGAAGTGAAGAAACTCTCAAGGCAGATTGAGAAGGAGTAGCCTGTGAAGAAGGAGAGGTATTAAGGTGAGGCATTTTACTTCAGCTAATACAATACTTCGGCCTTTTGGAGGGTGACACTGGAAAACAGTATTTTTATTATGGCACCATCTGCTCAAAAAAGGAAATAAGATGTATGTAAAAATATGATTACTCTAAGATAAACAGCTTCCCTTTGCCATTGTGCCATGTGTAACTGATAGTTGTAAGCACTTAAAGGACAAATTAAGAAAAGTATATAAAGATATAAAAGTGAAAGTTGCTCAGTTGTTTCCAACTCTTTGCAACCCCATGACTATACAGTCTATAGAATTCTGCAGGCCAGAATATTGGAGTGGGTAGCCTTTCTCTTCACCAGGGGATCTTTCCAACCCAGGGATTAAACCCAAGTCTCTCATATTGCAGGCAGATTCTTTACCATCTGAGTCACAAGGGAAGCCCAAGAATACTGGAGTGGCTAACCTATCCCTTGTCCAGGGGATCTTTCTGACCCAGGAATCGAACCAGGGTCTCCTGCATTGCAGGTGGATTCTTTACCAACTGAGCTATCAGGGAAGCCCATAAAGATAGAAGGAGTATGTCAAATCAGAACTTATTCATATTTTTAACAAAATAAGAGACATTGGTGACATTGGCAAAGCTTTTAGCAATAAGTGCATTAGAGATTTTGAAAGAGCTGTTTTAGTGGGGTCTTGAGGGGAAAACATAATTAGTTTGGGTTTCAGAGACAAATAAGAAAAAACTGAAAATAGTGAAAATATATCATGGCATGGAAATTTGCAGGAAGTAGAGAAGGAAAAGCAGATAGCTAGTAGAAAACTGGGATTTAAGAACATATGTCTTTCTCCCCTCACAGAAACAGGATCATCAACCAAATTATTAAATATCTTGGTGCCCAATAATATAAAAGGCACTTTTTATATGATCTCATTTCAACATCACAACAATCTTGTAAGATAAGAATTGCCATCTGCCTGTGGTAAAGCATCTGCCTACAGTATGGGAGACTTGGGTTCAATCCCTGGGTCAGGAAGATCTCCTGGAGAAGGAAATGGCAAGCCACTCTAGTATTCTTGCCTGGAAAATCCCATCAATGGAGGAGCCTGGTAGGCTACAGTCCATGGGGTCGCAAAGAGTCAGACACGACTGAGTGACTTCACTTTCTTTCTTTCTTTTTAGGAAAAGATTGAATATTGAAAAAATTAAATAATCTGCCGGACGTCATCTACTAGTAAATGCATGAGCTAGAATTTATGTCCACACTGATTTGATTTGAAAATCATTTTCTAATCATATCTTTAAGTGTGCTTTTTTTTTCTCTCTAAATGGAAGAAATAACAGAATGCCTATAAACTAATGGGTATTATTCAGTAAAGAAGAAATGATGGCAAAGGAAAAAGAGGAACAAAGTACCAAAACAGTATCTTTGAGTAGCTGAATTAAAATGTGATCAGTAACACATGGGCAAGAATTGGCACACAAAATTTATGAGAACAGTTAAGAAACATAAATTATGAGGAGAGGTGCCAGTAGTTAGGTGGATGTGGT
Organism: Neotragus moschatus; assembly: GCA_006410615.1. NCBI lineage: Eukaryota > Metazoa > Chordata > Mammalia > Artiodactyla > Bovidae > Neotragus > Neotragus moschatus. Next base: position 917,478 of record SJYA01001606.1, read on the forward strand.
GATGAGCATCTGTAAATTCTCTTTATGTATAATTTTCTTAATAATTAAGAAGCAAGTATTGATACATAAATTAAAATGAAGAGTAGGAAATATTTGGTTGAGATTTTAGGATACAAATGACAATGTTTGAGAGAGTCATTTAGGGAAGTGGTAGAGTGAGTGGATTAGATAAATACAGTCTGACTTCTGAACATAACGGAGATTGTTCATGGGGTTATAAATTTAAAATGACACAAGTTAGTGTTGTTCTGTGTTCTTTCTGTCACCTTGTTCAGCTGCATGGGTGAGAAGCCTAGTAGGAGGATATGTGGATATCCAGAGTAACAGACACTTTCTGAATTGGCTACATAGTTATTTAGAGCAGCAAAACCGATAGTACCAAATTAAGAATAAAGAAGAAAACATAGCTCTACTAACATTTCAGTAAAGAGTAACTCAAGGACACTATGAATTGTAAATTGTATGAGACTGAATTAATATCAATGTTAATGAGTTAAAGCAACAGATGTGAAATGGACTGTAAATGCATCAAGGTACAGTGGAGTTCTCCTCTGGATCAAGGTGCAGTTCTCTGCTCACTTGTTTAAAGCTAACAGACTGAATGATAAATTGCTTTGCAACAAGATAGATGTGAGTGAACTATAATAACATTTTCTTATGAAAAGCATTAAAATGGCAAACCAAGTCTTTTAGCAGAGTCTGGTCAACTCTAAAGAATTTATCTTTACTACCATCCTGCAATATTTTATGCTTTTCAGCTTAATGTATGTAAAAAAAGTAAGCATCAATATCAGGTTCTGTAGTACAGAGTTTTCCTATTAGCCTTTTGTAAATTATATAAAGACTTAACTGAAAGAATTGTGCCTGGGACTCCATCATTATGCATTGGGAGGAGGAAGATATATTGTTTATCTGCTAAAATCATAAAGTTTTGGGTTACTGAAAGAAAGCACTCAGGGCTGAATTTGAGGAAAGGGAATCTGAACCATGATAAGGTTATTGCTTTTAATGAGATTCACACTCCTTCAGTAAGTCACATTGTGGAGCCAATATTTTCTGAAGATTTTGTCCAGTGATTTTTAGGGAGGAATAATCAAATCAGGAGGGAGTAAGCACTACTTGGGGATGGAAATGCAGATACTATTAAATGGTGAACTTCACAGTATAGTGCATTTTTAAACACATTCTAATATGTGAATATACTGAGACTCTTTTTTAATGAATTTGTTCAAAGGTTAGAGAAATAAATATTGCTTACGCTCAAACTAAATAGGTCAACATCTATACTGGAATATCTTAAAGAAAGAAATATTTGAAAACTAAAAGTTTTGAGCCTCAGAGATGATATTAAAGAGAGAATCTAAAGGTAATGATTTTTGAAACTTCTGAAATGGATCCATAGATATCTAATGGCCTGAAAAACTAAGATAATTCCAAAAGACTATGAACTTAGGAAATGTCAAAGAATGAGAGTTAAATGAGATGACCTAGTTATAGCTAATTATGCAGTAGCTATAATTTTAAGATTATAAAGTATAATCTGATATGAAATAGCCATGTGAGTTATACAAGATGAAAAAGGATCAGATGATACATAGGAACATAAAATTGATTATCTTTTACTTTTTTTTAGTCTTCATAAACACAAATATTCATTATGATATGTAATGAGCAATGATGTGCTATTGTAACTAAAGCTTTCTTCTTTTCACAAACTGTTAATCTTAATCTAGACTCTAGTTGATTAGCTCTAGGATGGACACAGGGTGAACACAATCATCCTTGTGTGTATAAATTGAAGCTTATGGTATAAAATTTAACCTGAAGATTAACTGATGATATAAGGAAATATGTATGAAAAAATTTGATTTCAGAATGTATATTCCTCATATTAGTATATCTTGGGGGCCAACATGGCTTAGAAGAAAGTATTGGTCTTAATTTTTAAAATATACTTTATGTTATTGAATACTTTGGGAGGCTATTTCCCTTATAAGAAGATTTAATCATAACACAAACTATGGCAAAGGAGAAAAGGCATGAACTTTACAATAAGAAACGTCTTTTTTTCTTTTCTCTCTCTGATATTTTCTTTCTACATTTAACATACGTTTATTGATCCCGTTATGTGTTCTGGAGTCTACAATAGGTATTGATATAGCCATACAGTAAGTGAGTGGTTGTGATTATATTATATAACTTTTTTTCCATATAAGTCTTATTACCTTTTAATTATGTGAATAGTGAAACATTGAAAGTCAAGTTGATATAACAGGGTAACCAGGCAGTACTGTTTTATTTTTATAATTTCAACCTTAAAGTATCCAAGTTATAATTTACTTTCCATATTAACATCAGATTAAAAGTATGCATTAATATAGAGAAATCTATAAAATGTTTTTATCAGAAACACTTTTCAAACCATGTTTTCCTACTGCAAATCTATTTTTATCCTACGTTTCATAGTCAGAATTCTTTGACTTTAGTTTCATTCAAATTTCTTATTCCTCACTTATTATTCCCTTATTAAATGTATGACCTCACTACTTCAGTTCAGTTGTTCAGTGTGTCTAACTCTTTTCGACCCCGTGGATTGCAGCATGCCAGTCTTCTCAGTCCTTCATCAGCTCCTAGAACTTGCTCAAATTCATGTCCTTTGAGTAGGTAATACCAACCAACATCTCATCCTCTGTCGTTCCCTTCTGCTCCTGCCATTTATCTTTCCCATCATCATGGTCTTTTCCAGTGTCTTGGTTTTTCTCACCAAGTGGCCAAAGTATTGGAGCCACAGGATCAGTCCTTCCAATGAACAGTCAAGGTTGATTTCATTTCAAATTGATTGGTTTAATCCCTTGCTGTCCAAGGGACTCTCAAGAGTCTTCTCCAAAACCACAGTTCAGAGGCTTCAATTCTTCGAGCTCAGCCTTCTGTATGGACCAACTCTCACATCTATACATGACTACGGGGAAATCCATATCTTTGACTTTTGTCAGCAAAATGATGCTGCAATCACCATCTGCATTGATTTTAGAGCCCAAGAAAATAAAGTCTGTCACTGTTTCCATTGTTTCCCCATCTATTTGCCATAAAGTGATGGGTCTGAATGCCATGATCTTAGTTTTTTGAACGCTGAGTTCTAAGCCAGCTTTTTCACTCTCCTCTTTCACCTTCATCAATGGGCTTTTTAGTTATTCTTCACTTTCTTCCATAAGCGTGGTGTCATCTGTATACGTGAGGTTATTGATATTTCTCCCCACAATCTTGATTCCAGCTTGGGTTTCATCCAGCTGCATTTTGCATGATATACTTTACATATAGATTAAATAAGTAGAGTGATGATATGCAGCCTTGCTGTACTCCTTTCCCAATTCTGAACCAGTCCATTGTTCCATGTTCAGTTCTCAGTGTTGTTTCTTGAACTGTGTATGGGTTTCCCAGGAGGCTGGTAAGGTGGTCTGATATTCCCATCTCTTTAAAAATTTTCCATAGTTTATTGTGATCCACATAATCAAAGGCTTTAGCATAGTCAAAGAAGCGAAGTATATGTTTTTCTCTGGAATGTTCTTGTTTTTTTTTGTTTTTTTGTTTTTTCTATGATCCAATAGATGTTGGCAGTTTGACCTCTGGTTCCTCTGCTTTTTTCTAAATCCAGCTTGAACATCTGGAAATTCTTGGTTCACATACTGTTGGAGCCTAGCTTGGAGGATTTTGAGCATTACTTTGCTAGCATGTGAAATTAGAGTTATTGTGCAGTAGTTTGAACATTCTTCAGCATTGCCTTTCTTAGAGATTGAAATGAAAACTGATTTTTTCCAGTTCTGTGGTCATTGCTGAATTTTCCAAATTTTCTGGCATCTTGAGTGCAGCCCTTTCACAGCATTGCCTTTCAGGACTTGAAATAGCTCAACTGGAATTCCATCACCTCCACTAGCTTTGTTTGTAGTGATGCTTCCTAAGACCCGCTTGACTTTGCACTCTGGGATATGTGGCTCTAGATGAGTGATAGCACCATCCTGGTTATCTGGATCTTTAATATTTTTCTGTCTAGTTCTGTGTATTCTTGCCACCTTTTTTTAACATCTTCTATTTCACTCTCTTTTCCAATGAGCTGCCTCTTTGCATCATGTGGCCAAAGTATTGGAGATTCAGTTTCAGCAACAATCCTTCCAATTAATATTTAGTGTTGGTTTTCTTTAACATTTACTGATTTGATCTGGCAGTACAAGTGACTCTCATGAGTCTTTTCTAGCACCACAATGTGAAAGCATCAGTTCTTCATTGCTCAGCCTTCTTTATGGTCAAATTGTCACATTCATACATGACTACTGGTCATTTATACATTTATAATGACTACTGGTCAAACCATAAATTTGATGAATCAAGTGATGTTTATGCTTTTAATAAACGTGTGGGTTTGCCATAGCTTTCTAGGCAAGGAGCAAGTGTCTTTTAATTTCCTGGCTGTAGTTACCATACATAGTGATTTTGCAAAGAAAAAAAGAAAATCTATCAATATTTCCATTTTTTCCCCTTCTACTTGCCATGAAGTGATGGGGCCAGATTCCATGATCTTAGTTTTCTGAAAATTGAGTTTCATGCTTGCTTTTTCACTGTCTTCTTTCACCCTCACGAAGAGACAATTTTGTTTCTCTTCACTTTCTGTCATTGGAGTGATGCCATCTGAGGTTGTTGATATTTCCCTTCTTGCATATCTTTTCCTTTGGAATGGTTTTGACTATTGCCTCCTATACCATGTTCTGAACTTTCATTCATAGTTTTTCAGACACTCGGTCTACCATATCTAATCTCTTTAATCTGTTCATCACATTCACAGATTATTGACCATCTGGTGATGCCCATGCAGAGTCACCTCTTGTGTTATTGGAAGAAGGTATTTGCTATGAGCAGTGTGTTCTCTTGGCAAAACTCTTTTAGCCTTTTCCCTCCATAGAACCACTCAATTTCAGCATCTTCAGCATCACTTAGGGCATAGACTTGGATTACTATGATTTTAATTGCTTTGCTTTGGAAATGAAACAAGACCAGATTGTCTTTTTTAGGATGGAACAGAAGTACTGCATTTTGACTCTTTTATTGCCTATGAGGGATACTCCATATCTTTTAAGGGATTCTTGCTCACAGTAGTACATATAATCAGTTCAGTTCAGCTCAGTCACTCAGTCATGTTTGACGCTTTGTGACCCCATGGACTGTAGCACAGCAGGCCTCCCTGTCCATTACCAACTCCTGGAGTTTACTCAGACTCATGTTCTTTGAGTTGGTGATGCCATCCAATCATCTCATTCTCTGTCATCCACTTCTCCTCCTGCCTTCAGTCTTTCCCAGCATCAGGGTCTTTTCAAATGAATCAGTTCATCACATCAGGTGGGCAAAGTATTGGAGTTTCAGATTCAGCATCAGTCCTTCCAATGAATATTCAAGATTGATTTCCTTTAGGATGAACTGGTATAATCTCCCTGCAGTCCAAGCGACTCTCAAGAGTCTTCTCCAACACCACACTTCAGAATCATCGTTCTTTGATGCTCAGCTTTCTTTATAGTCCTACTCTCATATCCATACATGATTACTAGAAAAACAGTAGCTTTGATGAGATGGAACTTTGTTGGCAAAGTAATGTCTCCATTTTTTAATATGCTGTCTAGGTCATAGCTTTACTTCCAAGGAGCAAGTGTCTTTCAATTTCATGGCTGAAGTCACCATCTACAGTGATTTTGAAACCCAACAAAATAAAGTCTGTCACTGTTTCCATTGTTTCCCCATCTATCTGCCATGAAGGGATGGGACTGGATGCCATGATCTTCATTTTCTGAAAGTTGAACTTTAAGCCAACTTTTTCACTTTCCTCTTTCATTTTCATCAAGAGGCTTTTTAGTTCCTCTTCACGTTCTGCCATAAGGGTGGTGTCATCTGCATATCTGAGGTTATTGATATTTCTCCCAGCAATCNAGACAACAAGCCATACCTAAAGATCACTGCTTTTCTAACTTTCTGTCTCCGTCTTTTTATTAGTTTACCCCAGCCACTACATTTTAAAAGATACTGCCTATCAAACACGTGGCATTTTATTTATTTAAAAAATTTTACTGAAGTATAGTCGATTTGCTATGTTGTTAATTTCTGCTATACAACAAAGTGATTCAGTTATACATACATATATATATATACACTTTCATATTCTTTTCCATTGTGGTTTATCATAGGCTATTGAACATGTTTCCTTGTGCTATATAAGTAGGGCCTTATTGTTTATCCATTCTATATATAATAGTTTACATCTGCTAGCCCCAAACTCCCAGTCCTTCCCTCTCCTGCCCCGTCTTTTGTTGGCAAACACAAGTCTGTTCTCTATATTTGTGAGTCTGTTTCTGCTTCGTAGATATATTCATTTGTGTCATATTTTAGATTTCAACATATAAGAGATACTTGTTTTCTGTCCTCTTTCTGACTTAATTTCCTTAGTATGATAAACTTTAGATCCATCCGTATTGCTGCAAATAGCATTGGTTCACCCTTTGATGGCTGAGTAATATTCCATTGTATGTATGTATCATGTCTCTGTCCATTTATCTTTTGAATGACATCAGGTTGTTTCCATGTCTCGGCTATTGTAAATAGTGCTCTATGAACTCTGAGGTGCAAGTATTTTTTCAAATTATAGATTTATCTGGGCATATGCCCAGGAGTGTAATTGTAGGATCATATAGCAACCCTAGTTTTAGTTTTTGGAGGGAACTTCATGCTGTTTTCCACAGTGGCTGCATCAATTTATGTTCCCACTGATGGTGTAGGGCACTTTTCTCCACACACTCTCTAACATTTGTTAACAAACATCATTTTAAATAACTTCCTTCTCATCATTATTAGAGACATAAAACTGCCAATCAAGCTCTGACCACCATAGACTTGCCCTATTCCAGCCAGAAGTGGACACTTGATATTTACTCTGCTTATTATACTTAAATATATGATTTCTACATGGATTTTACAATATTGAAATAACTTCTGCATACCCTTTACTAAGAGTTTTATTTTTTTCTCTTGGGAAACCTCAGATTGAGAGTAACTGACATTGATATCTCAATTCACCAGTGGCTTAATGCTGACTCCTAACACAAGCCAAAGCATCACAAGGTAAATCCAGGAGTGCCAAGGCTCTGATGTATTGGGATCATTGGCTTATGTGTCAGCCCCTCTTCCACTTTTCCTGCTGTGAGCATCTTGATGACAAGGGCCTTGTTTTGCTTATCTTGGCATGCTTGGATCTAGAACATTCTGAGTGTGTATGTGAAAGTCGCTCAGTCGTGTCTTTGTGCCCCCATGGACAATACAGTGCATGGAATGAATTCTCCAGGCCAGAATACTGGAGTGGGCAGCCTTTCCCTTCTTCAGGGGATCTTCCCAACCCAGGGATTGAACCTAAGTCTCCCGCATTTCAGGCATATTCTTTACCAGCTGAGCCATCAGGGAAGCTCAAGAATATTGGAGTGGGTAGCCTATCCCTTCTCCTGGGGATCTTCCTGACCCAAGAATCAACCTAGGGCCTCCTGCATTGCAGGCGGATTCTTTCCCAGCTGAGCTACTGGAGAAACCCATTGCTAGGGACATAGTAGGAGCAGAAAATGAGTTTGTTGAGTGAAAAAACGACTAAGCACACAAATGACTTATAGGCCCCAGTCAAAGCCCTTGATCACTTAGATTTCATAGGCATCACCCTCCTCAGTTCCCAAAGCACTTCTTAACTTAGCTGAGCGGTTGACACTTAGCCACACTTTCCTATCACATTTTCCCTTTTATCCTGTGGCCATTTTTCTCCTAGAATGTACTGACTCTGAGGGGCTAGTCTTGGCTTTCCCCTATAAGTTCACTAGTTCCTTGTAGGCAGCCTGTACCCTCTGCAGCATTCAGTAAATATATATTGAGCGCATCAATCAGTTGCTATAAATTATGAGGTACCTAATGGGAACACTCTTCCAGATGCTGTGGATCATTCAGACAGAAGCCATGGATCCTTCTTGCAAGAGCTTACACAATTAAAAAAAAAAAAAGGAGAAATTGACTAAGAGAAAGATATAAGAAGCCTATTCCAAATAGGAACTCACCTTTTTTTGACTGCCCAAGACTCAGAAAAGAAAGATGTCTTTGGATCCAGGGAAAAGCCACCAGCCAGAAGTGAAAAATCACTGAACAATGCTTGGGAGATGGGTTTATCTAGGCTGTTTGATCTACCTAGGATAAACAAAACCTTACTCCAGAATGCATTGCCTGGGTACACCAGCTCTTAGAGCATGCCCCACAGAGAGTCTCTTCCTCGTGTGTCTGAAATGTTTGGTCTTGTTATAATAAGAGATTTCCCATCAAGGAAACATTTCAGTCCCTGCTGGATGAGATTGGTGGTCTCTAACTTTGCTTTCTGAAAAGCCACCCTCTCACACCTATATCCACCCTCCTCTCTCCTCAGTCACCAAAGGAAAACCTACCAAGTCACCCAGCCTTTGGCAGCCTTTTAACCCACTCATTCCATGCCCTCACCTACCTCCTCCCCTGGAAAGACAGCTGCTGCCCTAGTGGAAATATGAAAGTCAATTTGCACAGCGAGTACGAACGTTTTAGCATATTGAGTGGTCCAAATATTTAAATATCTATGATATAGGAAGCGTGGAGAACATTAAAAACCAGTTTCTCCCTGCTGATTGCTAGAGAGGAAATATACACAGTCTCTGCTGTCCTGCACAGTTGCAAAACTGCTGGCCTAATCACATTGCCTATGGAAAGCACCTCTCCCGCCTCCTCTAGTCCGGTTTTAGGTTGCATTTACTGTAAACAAAGATGTATTTGTGGGGGGGGGAGGGGGGGTGTTGGATTGAGTTTATTGTTTATGTAAATCTCTCAGAATGTGACATAGCAAGATAGCTTCCTACGTTGTGTTGATCCACATTTTAGGCCAACAGCCAAAGTATTTTATCTTTTCCTTCATTATAGTGATCTTCCAATTAGCCGTGGTCTGTAATACCCTGATTTTGGTGGCAGTGGTTTGGACAGGATTGTTTGATAGTTCTGCTCGAGAGGCAAAATAAGGGGCCTTATTATAGAAGTGCAGAGGTTGTGTGGGAGCTGAGTTCTGTTGCAAAGTTTGCCGATAAGGGGAAAACCGGCCCTTAAGCGTCCATTCTGTTCTGTATATTAACACTTCTAATCTGCACTGCTGATAAAACTGCAAGCCATTTGCCTTTGGAGGAATTAGTTCTGCCTCACTTGTGTAACCAGGCGATGGTGATTAACCTTTAAACTGTCCAATATTCCCAGCAGCCTCCTGCTCCAGATTAGAAACTATTTAGTTATGACCAACTAAATTAACAACACTCCCTCCTCTGAAGAATGAGATTTGGAAGGTGGATGCATTTTAAGGTGGAATTGTGTTTTGAATTGGTGAGCCATCCTTCTAAGGTGCTTATTTCCTTCTTGTCAAAGTCAAGGCTGCCACACTGGGGATGGAGGACTTAGCTGGGGGATGGGGAGGAGGGAAAAAGGGGAGGGAGGACCAGTTGTCCCGGTTGGGTTTCCAGATCTGAGGTTTCACAGGCTCAAAGGAAACCTGTCTGAGGTTTAGATTTCTGTCCCTGTTATCATCCAGGTTAAAAAAGGACTTTAGCTCTCTTGCTAGACCCACGCCATGCTAATGGTGGGATTGAGCAGTTGTTTCTAACAGGAAGACTAAAGAATAAAGAAGCTAGAGCCCCCTAGCCACCTGACTCCCAGTTTTTTCCTGGAATTGAAGGTCAGAAAAAGATGCCAACTAACTTTCATGTTCCAGACCCGCAGATCTGCCCACCGCGATTGTGTCTGCATAACTGTGCTACAGTCATGCTAACAATCCCACTTCAGCTCTCTCCTCTTTGCTCATTTCCAGTGTGTCATTTATCAGTGGAAACATACTCTCTGTGTTGAGGGTCAGGCAATTATGTAATTGTGTCACGCCTTGAATCCCGAAATTGTTGGTCCTCCTGGATAACAAATGAAATAGAACAATAACCCTCACTACCACCACCCTGCCACCACCCAATCCTGGTAGCGACCTTTTCTGTTGTACTAGTTTCATATGAGCTGCCTCCTTAAAAACTGCTAATCTAGATACTGTATTAGCAGGATGTCAGTCAAGCCGCCGTCCACGGTGAAGCCTTCTTCATATACCAATTTAAATCATTCATGGTCTTTTCTTTGGCATTATTCAAAAGATCATAATAATTTTCTTGTGCCCATAGCACAAAAAAATCAATTATTTCCCCACAAAGACTTGAAAGTACTTAGCGAGTGCGGCAAGAAAAGCTGAGGGTGATATCAAATTGAAATTGCACTCATTACATACAACACAATTAGTTGCCACTAGCCTGGCCGGGCTTTAATTCTGAATGGCATATCTTTATTATTACAGAAACAAGCATGCAAATGGCATTGTTCAGGATTTGCCGAAATCAATAGGATATAGTGCTGTGTGTTTGGTGGCCACTGTCACTCATGCTGCTGTGGGTGCGAGATAATATGTGCGTTTGAATTAATGAAGGGAGCAGGCAACATCATAAGTGACACCCAAATAAAAGAAATGGGTACATGATATTTGTAATTATTCTACTTGTGTTTTTGTTGTAAATACTTGTGCTTTTTGTTTTTTAATCAAAGGATTAATTGCATTTTAATAAGGCATTATGATTTGCAGAGCTTTAGTTAATTAAAACTTGTAGTCTATAATTATGAAGTGATGCTGAGATTTTTCTAAAGATCACCCATATGTTCAGAATATGTATAATTTTTCTGTTAAGCAGTTGCAAATTCTCCCCTGCTCCCACCCCCCTGCTTCTCCTTGGTCCCTCCCCCGCCCACAGAAGACACGGATGACTTTGTGAAGCAGCACTCTTGTGATACACTGTGGCAGAAAACTTTCCTGTCAACACTTAGCTTTCTAGTTACTCTTCCCAAGGTGCAGCACTGTAGAGGTCTGGAGAGTTGATGTGAGTTTTCAGTACAAACATTGAGACGTTAGATGTGGGTGGGATGGTGCCACTGAGAGTTAGACCTTGGTTGGCTGCCCAGGGGCTAAGACCCAATCCCAGGAGGACCACTGAGCCCCATCTTTGTCCTCCGAGACACACAAAAACTTATTGGGGTGGGGTAGGGAGCGGAGAGGGGATGTTGAATGACACAGAAGCTTGGAATTCCCAAGTGTTACCATATTAGTAATTCACAGTGGAATCCAGCCCAGAGACATGTAATCACGTTTCCTGTAGGTGTGTATTATGTGAAGGCTGATGGATTAATTGCTAGATAGATGGAATAGAGCTAAGGTAAAACATTATTAAAAAGTTTTAGAATCTTAATGTAACGTTTTGAAGTTTGCTTTGGGGAATTTTTTCATTTCAGTCTCCTCATTTTCCATTCTCTCTGGGATCATGAGTCTTTGTTGTCTTCTCCAAAGGAGGAATCTATTTGCTGAAACTTAGGGTGGTCTTTGTTGAGACTGTGTGGACCATACATGGTGGGCAGATGCAGGAGCTGGTGGCTGGGCCCCATGTAGCCAGTGATACAGCGGGATGAGCTGACTTCAGAAGGCTGGACTTCATTTACCCCTGGGGACCTGGGCACCTAAGAGCCAATTGTTCTCCCTTTAAACACCAGAGTCTACAATGAGGAATATCAAGATTCCTCAATGCCCCCCAGTGTAACATGAAGAATGACCTTGAATGTAAGAGGATTCTATAGCGTTCAGGTCCCAAACCTCGTTCTCCAGAAGACCCACAATAGTGCTCTGAGTAGGGTGGCCCAAAGCTGATTTAAAATCTAATATTATTAGGTTGGTCATGGCTTCCTATTTTAACTCTGAAAACCTAGAGCCTGAAAGGTGTCTCATTCAAAGCTTGCTAACATATTTGCTCAGCAACACAATGATGTATGATGGAAAATAAACTCTTGTGGCTTGTTCATCCTATCAGCCGCGGCCTGTAGCAGGGAAAGAATGAGAGAAGGTCAGTCAATTATGTGTGGTAATCACCGTAAGCATATTATCTGAGACACAGATGTCTTCTGTGACCCCACACGACATGGCTATTAACCTCGGAGCAATATAAAAATTGAGTGGGTTTGGGGGAGGAGTGGAAGTAAGCCAGACTTTCCATCTAGCATTGTCCACAGGCTTAGGGGAAAAAAAAGTTGAGACCATGAAGACTGTTTTCAGGAACCCAGCCAATGATCTGACCCCTGCTCACCGAGGCTGGATCCTCATACCTCTCCTTCCCAAGACCTTGCTGGCGGCCTAGTCAGGTGTGGAATGGCTCGCCTCTTCTGAAAACGAGACCAGCAAGTTGACTTGGGACATACTGCAGACACACGGTGGCCCTGGGATGCTACTTTCTGTTCACCAGAGGAAAGGAGGGAATGAAAAGCAATTTGAGCGTTGATGTGTGTGTTTAGATAAGCTGAACTCCAGTCTTGGACGGTAGTGGGCAGGGAAGACAGCAGGGACACCCAGGCACCTGAGTTGCCCCAGGAACCTGGACTGATGGAAGTCAAAGGTTTCTCTCAGAGTTGCAAGGCGAATGGATAGGAGAAGCTGAAGTTTGGAGATCTGAAACCAGTTAGAGAACTGCTAAGTCCAGGTACAGGGTGGTGATGTAAGACAATGCTGGAGAGGAAGGGGTGACTGTCTTGGCTGTCAGAGAGGCCAGGAGGACTTGGCAGCTGAGGGGATGTGGTGGTGAGGAAAAAGGAAGAGCCTAGCCTCACCTCAGTCCCTGACAACAACGACTTACATGCCGAGTGCTTTCACCCTTCTTTTAGAATGAAAGCATTAGGCTTTGAAAAGATTAAGCCACTTGCCCAAAGTCAACATCCGTATTTTATCCCAGCCAGACTTGGAGCCCAGTTTTGGTTCTGTAACCAAGATTCCCATTGTTGTCCATTGTGTGCGTGTGTGTGTGTGTGTGTGTGTGTGTCTGTGTGTGAGTGTGTGTGGTGGGGCAGGGGTGGCGATCTGCTCCATCAGGACCTTGATCTAATGTTCACCTCTTCTATGTATCTCCTCTCTTCTTCTCATCCTAAACCGTCTCCAAGGAAAAAATGTTTAGTGATGTATTAGCAGAATTGCATTGGCAACCCCAGCTACTTTTATATTTTTAAGCTATTATGAGAAGGTGATTGTACCACATGAGCTATAGAAGAGTTGGTTTTGCAATAATTTAAAAAAAATTCTTAGAACAGCTTAATGTAACAGGTATACCTGTGATACATGTTTTAGCGGGTGTGACACAATCGTGGTGAAGATGACTAATAAGTGACCTGATTAAGCATTATTTTACACAGTCGCAGCAGACACGGTTGTCTTTTCGGCATCCTCTCCATCCCCCCACCTTCCTAACAGAGCCCGCTTTGTTTTGGTTTCTCCTGTTCCACGTGGTCCTCAACTTCAGAGGAAGCTGATTCTGGTCCCAGAAATGGCTGGGCAAAAAGAGGGAATAGCTCTGAGTTCCCCCTGATGTCACTGAGCTGGTGACCATACAGTCCGCAGTTGCCTGACCTCTGAACTTCGTGTGCTATGAGATCATTTTAAATTCCCTTATTATAGAAGTTGTTTTTTTCTCTTTTAAAAAACTTATGGTAAAATGTACATAGCATGGCATTTACCATTTTAAGCCTTTCTAAGGGTACAGTTCAGCTGCATTAAGTACATTCATGTTCTATACAGCCGCTACCACCAGCAGCTCCAGAACTTTCATCTACTCAAATTGAAACTCTGGACCCATTAAACACGAACTCCCCACGCCTCCTTCCTGCAGCCCCAGGCAACCACCACACTGTTTTCTGGTTCTATGAATTTGTCTCCTCCAGGATTTTTGCTGCTTTCTGGTTCTATGAATTTGACTACTCTAGGAATCTCACGTAAGTGGAAACATACAGTGTCTTTCTGTGGCTGCCTTATTTCACTTAGCATAATGTCTTCAAGGTTCATCGATGGTGTATGTGAAAGCACTTTGAAATGAAGTTTCTGATTCTTACAGCTGAAGGCATCTCAAATTATAAAACCTGTTAAAAGTGAAAGTGAACGTGAAAATGTCAGTCACTCAGTCGTGTCCACCATGGACTGTAGCCTGCCAGGCTACAGGACCTTTATCTATGTGCACCTCTTCTACGTATCACCCCTCTCTCCCTTGCCCTAAACTGTCTCTAGTGAAAAAGAAGTTTAGTGTATCGACCCCATGGACTGTAGCCTGCCAGGCTCCTCTGTGCACGGAATGTTCTAGGCATACTCCGAGAATATTGGAGTGGGTTCCATTTCCTCCTCCAGGGGATCTTCCCAACCCAGGGATTGAACCTGCCTCTCTTGCATCTCCTGCCTTGGCAGGTGGATTCTTTACCACTGTGCCACCTGGGAAGCCCCCTAATAGTAGCAATAATAGTAATAATAATAAGAATTACTGTGTGACAGGCACCCTTTTAAGAGCTTTATGTGTAACTACTCATTTAATCCTCTGGCTGTCCTATGCAGGCACTAATATTATTACCCATAGTTTATAGCTGGGTGAATTGAAGTACAGAGAGGTAAGTAAATTTTCTAACCTTTGCCTGGAATGAAGGGTCAGGGTCCTCTCCAGTCCTTCTTGGTCTGTATCTTGCTTAGGTCTTTCTGCTCCCATCTGAACAGCATGTCCCACTTCTTGCTGATCTGAGGTCAGTTGTAGCAGGAACAACTCCAGGGTCCCAGAACCTCAAGGCCCAGAGGCAGCTGACCAAGAGTGGGCAGCCAGGCCACCAGATCACCCCTCCGAGAGTCCTGAGCTCAAGGAGAGAGGTCTTGAGGGTTTGGCGAGTGTCCCTGGGTAGCAAGAGTGAGAAAGGATAAAGTAATCCTGGTCCCTTGATTCACTGTGCACGAGTCTGAGGAGGTGATGGGCAGCAGGGATCTGGGGAGCAAAGTGAGGAAGGGACCAGTGAGCACAGAAAGCTCCAGAGACCAGGGTGCAGATCGTACTTACCTTTTCCCTAGCAGTTCTGGGGAACTGCTCTAAATTCATTGTTGTCACTATAGAGAAGCTTTTGTTGTGACCAAGGAAGGAGGAGAGAGGAAGAAGATGGCTTCAAAGCTTAGAGCGTGAGAGTCAAAGAATCACCTGTGGAGACAGGGGTATGTGTGTGTGTATGTGTGCACGTACATGTGTGCACGTGAAATGGTGCCTAAATTTCCCCATCTGTATCAAGGAGGGTAGGAAAATACCTGTCCTTCTGATGTTATCAAGAACTTGTCAAGAACAAATGAAAGGACTTCCTGGCAGTCCAGTGGTTAAGACTCTGTGCTTCCACCACACGGGGCACAGGTTCGATCCCTGGTTAGGTAATTAAGATCCCTTATGCATTATGGTGAGGCCACAAAATTTTTGAAAAAGTTGAAAAAAAAGAACAAATGAAATATATAATTAACACGGTATTACATTGACTACAGTTGATTACACTGTTATATAATTGAAAATAAAACGAACAAAGAAGGGAATGCCTCATGCTTTGAAAAGAATAAATCCTTCAGGGTAAATTGTTATTAGTGTGCCTTTTCAAGATGTCATTTGACCTGACCTCATGGTGACAGAAGGAAATTTGCATTTGTGAGTGACATGATGAGAACGCAGCCTTGGCTATGTCCCATTTTGCTGCCAATGAAAGGAAGTCAACAAGGCATTTGAGGCGACCCAAATGTCAGTTCCCCATTACCTTCTTTGCAGAAATGCTCATGTCTGTAGCATAGGCCCTGGAGTGCCAGGGGGACTGAAACTCTCAGGAAATCCAATTGGACAGAAGGGAACGGACTCAGATTTTTCTTAGCTGGAGGAGAGCTAAGGAAGAGGAGTGCCCCTAGAAGCGGGGAGGCTGACTGATAAACTGTATACTTGGTGGAGGGACAAGAGGAGATAAAAGATTAAAAAATGTAATAGAAGATTTGCTTACACTTCTTGGAATGGTAATTAAATTTATTTATAGTTATGGAAAATTTGGGGAAGGGAGGAAAAGCAATTTAAATGCAGAGTTTTCACAGGGCGGCTGCAAATGGCTTGCTTTAACTTGCCTCTGAAGGTTAACAGAATGGCAAGGAGGTCGGACTGAAGTGCATATGATAAGTGACAAGTGTTAACATGGCAAATCATGTATTTAAAATTACTCTGAGCTTTATCAAATGTTCCCTCTCAAAAATAAACTATCCTGGAAGGAAAGGTTAACTGAGAAACGAATATTGCTCTAATGTTTCTGAGATGATTGGGGAGGGGGTGGTGGACGGAAAAGAGTTCTGCAATGTGGGAGAAGTAGTGATAAATATAAATAGGTTGTTATATTATTAACAGTAAAGACACAGAATATTCCAGACTTATATGGCACTGGAAGGAAAGGCAAGTAAATATTCCCTTTGCTCTTCATCTCCCTTGTCTCCCCATGGGCTGAGCAGCTTTGGACACCACGCAGCCGCAGTGCCAATGAGGGTAACAGCCAGTGCCACAGAACCATAACGACCCACGGTCAGCCTTGGCTATTAAGAGATGTCCATAGAATTCTCTGAAGTCCTCCAGCCACCAGTCCCTCACAAATCTTCTATTCCTCACAAATCTTCTCTCTGACCCTGCCTGGTTGAATAAATTTTTCTTACAAATAGCACTTTGGAACACTCTCCAAGATATATTTGTAAGTGGAAACAGGAAAATGGATATTCAGCAACATGGATAAGTCTTAAAGCTGTAACATTGAGAAAAAAAAGCAAGACAAAAAAGAATGTATACAATATGATTCCATTAATATAAAGTTTGGAGAAGGAAACGGCAACCCACTCCAGTATTCTTGCCTGGAGAATCTCATGGAGATTGGAGCCCGGCAGGCTACAGTCCATGTGGTTGCAAGAATCGGACATGACTTAGCAAGTAAACCACCACAACCAGCTAATCAGCTTCTAAATTCTGTGATACTAGCTGTTAATGAGGAGAAGGCAATGGCAACTCACTCCAGTACTCTTGCCTGGAAAATCCCATGGGCGGAGGAGCCTGGTAGGCTACAGTCCATGGGGTCGCTAGGAGTCGGACATGACTGAGCGACTTCACTTCCACTTTTCACTTTCCTGCATTGGAGAAGGAAATGGCAACCCACTCCAGTGTTCTTGCCTGGAGAATCCCAGGGACGGGGGAGCCTGGTGGGCTGCTGTCTGTGGGGTTGCACAGAGTCGGGCACGACTGAAGCGACTTAGCAGCAGCAACATAAAGTTTAAAAACAGGCAAAGCTGAACTTTACTGTTTAGAGCTGCATTCAGAAGAGACAAAAACAAGGAAATGAATATAATGTTTCCCTCTGCAGGGAGGTAGGGAGCAGATGATTAAGGAGAGGCAAACAAGAGGCTCTGGAGGACTGGAGTGTCCTGTTTCTTCATCTGAGTTGTGGCCACACAAGTGTGCAGCCTATAGTTACTAACTCTGCTTTTTTCCCCTTGCTATGTGCATATTATTTTTCCCCAGTACCTTTTTCACATAAATCCAGGTACAGAACTGTGTGTTTATAATATATCATTCATTTCCCCAAATAAGATACACATGTGTATAAGGCAAATACTAATCAAAATAACTATTCATATCAGACAAAATATATTTTAAGGCAAAAGGCATAAATATAAAGTGACATATTACATGATCAGTAGAACAATTAGCAAATAAGGCATGATTATCATGAAACTGTATGTACTTCAAAAGATAAGATAGGCTCGAAATATATAAAGTAAAAACCAATATGAGGAAAAGATTAAAATAAAAAATTACAATGGGAGATTTTTAGTACACTTCAATCAGATGAATAGTTTAAGCAGAAAATAGAAAATGTAAATGATAGTATCCGGTAGTAAAAAGGTCATAGATAACAGAAGCAGTAGAAATTTTAAAATCATAAAATAATCTATAGACAACTTTCTGCTATTACATTCAGAAGCTTAGATAAATGGAAAATATCATAAGTGACCCAGGGAAACTTGCCACCTTCAAAGACTTGTAATCATTATTAAATAAATTAAATCAGTATTTAAATCCATCATCAAAACAAACTGCTCTAGAGAACAGAAAGTTAGAAAAAGCTAACTCATTGTACACAACTAATTAAATCTTGGAATTAAACCTAAACAAGGAGAGAAGGATAATAGAAAATTGTAAGATGGATGAAAAGAAAGTTTTATAGTAATGTTATTTATGAACAAAGAGGTAAAATACTAAACCAAGTCAAATTCAGAAGTGTTTATAAGCATACTGTCTTATAAAACCAAGTAGTATTTACTCCAGGGATTTATCATTCATTGGTAAAATATATCAGAGAAGGCAATGGCATCCACTCCAGTACTCTTGCCTGGAAAATCCCATGGATGGAGGAGCCTGGTAGGCTGCAGTCAGTGGGTTTGCAAAGAGCCGGACATGACTGAGCGACTTCACTTTCATGCACTGGAGAAGGAAATGGCAGCCCACTCCAGTGTTCTTGCCTGGAGAATCCCAGGGACGGGGAGCCTGGTGAGAGGCCGTCTATGGGGTCGCACAGAGTCGGACACGACTGAAGTGACTTAGCAGCAGCAGCAGCAGCAGCAGCAGTAAAATATATATCAATGTCAAGAAACCACTCATCAGATTAAAAAGAAAAAACTTAACAATCATCTCAACAAATGCAAAAAGTATTCAATAAAATTCAAAACTCTTTCATAATTTAAAAAAGAGAAAAAGAAAAGAAAATATCTAACACAAAATAGAAGGGACCTGTTTTAGTCTGATAAAGAGTATCAGCCAAAAATCTACAGTCTTACTTAATGTTTGAGGTTTAGCAACATTTCCTTTGATGTCAAGAAAAAGACATGGATGTCTGCTATTGCTCCTCTTATACAAGATTGCACTTGAGGTCCTAAAGATGTAATGCACAAGGAAAATTTACTTATAGTAAAGGAAAGAAAACAAATTATTATCTACATGTGTGGGTGCTAAGTCACTTTCATCATGTCTGACTCTATGCAATCCTATGGACTGCAGCTTGCCATGCTCTTCTCTCCATGGGATTCTCCAGGTAAGACTACTGGAGTGGGTCGCCATGCCTTTCTCCAGGGGATCTTTCTAACCCAGGGATCAAACCCAGGTCTCCTGCATTGCAAGCAGATTCTTTACCATCTGAGCCATTAGGGAAGCCCAGTTATCTACACAGAAAACTCCAAACCTAAACTCTTAGACCCTAGAGTCTAATTCTGGGTACAACACAAACTTACAAAAGTATTAGCACTTCTAGATGCCAATAATAATCTATTAGTCAAGACAATATTCAGTGGAATTCCAAACAAAGTTCCAATAGGATTTTTCACAGAACTTAATCTGATTTTAGAAAAGACTTTAATGTTGGAAAAGGTTGAAGGCAGGAGAGAAAGGGGACGACAGAGGATGAGATGCTTGGATAGCATCACCAACTCAAAGGACATGAGTTTGAGCAAGCTCCGGGAGATGGTAAAGGACAGGGAAGCCTGGCCTGCTACAGTCCATGGGGTCGCAAAGAGTCAGCCATGACTGAGTGACTGATCAACAAATCTGATTTTAAAACTTGTACATTAAAGTAGAAATGTATAAGTAACCAACATAAATCTAAAAAAGAAGAAAGAGAAGGGATTTGCTTCATAAGCTCTGAGGACATATTTTTAAGTTGGTTTGTTCACCAAATGCCAGCTTGTCAAGTGGCTCATTCAATGAATGGCCAGACTGCCAAAAGTTAATTTGCCAAAAGCCAGTTTGCTGAAGAATTAATTACACAAATGACTGATTCACAAAATTTACAAGATGTACCAAGTAGCCACAATGTGTTATAAGCAATTTTCTTGACTGAGCAAGGATATAGTCAACATAGTAAATGTAGTCAAGGTTATATTCAAAATTATAATTATATTCAAAATTATATTCAAAATTATACCTCAAGTATAATCATAGACTCATTATATAATCAATGACTTTATAATAATTTAACCTTCATTAAAGATATATGTAAGAGAAAAGATAAAAATCCACACATGAGTATATTCAAGACTATATTAAAATATTCAGGAATACATTCTTCATAAACTAACTTTTGGCAAAGTAAACATTCCTTCAAATGTGCTAATAAAAATGTAATTTAGAATATACATATTCTACATATAAAATCTATTTGAGAAAAATATGTCAAGAAGAATATTATCATATTTTAATATATTTGACAGTTTATTATTTAATGTGTTCAAGAAGATTATTCCTTAAATTTTTGAAAACTTAGTAAATGTGATAAGGGTTAGCAACTGGACATTAGGTGAACTGACTTAAAAACTGGTTTCCACATAGACTCCATGCTGCATGATTCCATTTATATGGCATGTCTAGAAAAAGCCAATTTGTAGAAAGGAAGAACAGATCAGTTGCTGCCTAGAGCTGGAGAGGTGGTGGGTAGGTATGGGGATTAATTACAAAAGGGCATGAAGGAACTTGTAAGGCAATGGAAATGTTCTTAACCTGAATTGCGATGATTGCACAACTCTATAAATTTACTAAAATCATTGAATCATACACTTGCAATGGGTGAATTTTAGAGTATATAAATTATAGCTCAATGAAGCTGTTAAAAATGGGAAAAAATGGCTTTCAGTAAATTGATTGCCAGCAATAATAACCTGGAACTATTATTATAAAAGTATAGTAATTAAGACTGTGTGGCGTTGGTATAGGAGTAGATGGAAAGAACAATGCAGTGAAATAAAAAGCTCAGAAACAGATTCAAATATGTGTAGGATCTTGAAATACTGCAGAGGTAGTACTGAAAAGTAAGCGAGGAAAGAATGGACTGTTCACTAATTGGCATCGTACCACTTGGCTAACCATATAAAACAAAATAAAATTTGATATCTATACTACATGATGCACAAAATTTAACTCCAGATTTATTAAAGAGCTAAATATAAAAAGGAGAAGGCAATGGCACCCCACTCCAGTACTCTTGCCTGGAAAATCCCATGGATGGAGGAGCCTGGTAGGCTGCAGTCCATGAGGTCGCTAAGAGTCGGACATGACTGAGTGACTTCCCTTTCACTTTTCACTTTCACGCATTGGAGAAGGAAATGGCAACCCACTCCAGTGTTCTTGCCTGGAGAATCCCAGGGACAGAGGAGCCTGGTAGGAGGCCGTCTATGGGGTCGCACAGAGTTGGACACAACTGAAGCGATTTAGCAGCAAATATAAAAAATAAAACTTTAGACTTCTGCTTTCTGGTCTGTCTTATAAGAAGCTTAGAAATCTTCACACCATCCTAACAACTACAAAGCTGAAAAAAGTGAAAAGACAAAGACATGAAATCAGGGCAAATGGGTGCCCCCAAGCTGGAGAGACAGACAGATGGATACAGAGAACGACAACATCCTAGAGCAGAAACCACCCTGGGAATTAGGTAGGGAAACCTAAACTGTAATTGCTGGAGGCTCAGTGTAGACAGTCTCAAGAAATAGGAACTCTAGGGAGACCCAGGAGCTCTATGAGGTTCTCATAAGGGATACTGGAGAAAAATCCTCTTGTGCTTCCTGCACATGGGGGAGAAAAGGAAGCATTTTGAAATACATCAGAGTATTCTATTATTTTTAACAAGGCCTGGCCTCAGGAGAAACTATTTTACCAGAGCCTAACTTATTGGGAGTATATCAGAGCCTGAAGGATGGGAAGTACCCAAATCCAGCCCAGTCTAGACTTCCACGTGGAGGAAGGGAAATACACACCATTCTTTCCCACTGAAAGGCGGGAAAAAATCTGAGAAGCACTGGTGAAGTTCACAGTCCAGGGCCACAGGCTTACCGAAAGACTGATACCTAAGCATAGGAGTCATGTATAATTCACCCTTCCTCCCATATCTTACAACTATATTACTAAAGGCTCATTACTCCAGTTCTACTTACCCAGGGCACCATGTCCACCTGTCAACAAAAAATTAAAAGGTGTGTGTGTGTGTGCTCAGTTGTGTCTGACTCTTTGTGATTTCATGGATTGTAGCCCTCCAGTCTCCTCTATGCATGAAATTTTCCAGGCAGGAATACTGGAGTGGGTTGCCATTTCCTTCTCTATGGGATCTTCCCAACCCAGGGATTGAACCCATGTCTCTTGCATCTCCTGAGCTGGCAGAAAAAGGCATACTAAAAGTGGGGAGGGGGGAAAGCAGAGCTTAAAGAAACTGAACAAGCACAAGAACAAGAGTCAGATAAGGCAGAAAAGTTGGAATTATCAGGCCAAAAGTTTCTCAAATTATTATTAATATGGTAATGATTTTTTTTAAGTAGCCAAGAACAGATGGATAATGTAAGCAAAGAGATGGAAATTCTAAGAGAATCAAGGAAAAGTTTTAGAGATTAAAAACTGCTGTAACAAAAAAAAAGAATGCATTTAATGGGCTCATTAATAGATTGGACAAGAAGGCTGAGTGCCGAAGAATTGATGCTTTTGAACTGTGGTCTTGGAGAAGACTCCTGAGAGTCCCTTGGACTGCAAGGACATCCAACCAGTCCATTCTGAAGGAGATCAACCCTGGGATTTCTTTGGAAGGAACGATGCTAAAGCTGAAGCTCCAGTACTTTGGCCACCTCATGCGAAGAGTTGACTCATTGAAAAAGACTCTGATCCTGGGAGGGATTGGGGGCAGGAGGAGAAGGGGACGACAGAGGATGAGATGGCTGGATGGCATCACCGACTCGATGGACGTGAGTTTGAGTGAACTCTGGGAGTTGGTAATGGACAAGGAGGCCTGTCATGCTGCGATTCATGGGGTCGCAAAGAGTCGGACACGACTGAGCAACTGAACTGAACTGAACTGAAGTAAAGAGTCTCTGAACTTGAATATGAAACAATAGAAACTTCTAAAACAGAAAAAGAAAAAAGGCTGGAGGGCAAACCCCCACAAAACAAAACAGAGTACCTGAGAATTGTGGGACAACTACAAAATGTGTAATGTGTAATGGGAACATTGGAAGGGAAAGACACAGAAAAGCAAACAGAAGCAGTATTTGATACAATAATGGCTGAAAATTTCTCCAAATTAATGTCAGATGCCAAACCATAGATTCAGGAAACTCAGAGAACAGCAAGCAAGATAAATGCAAAACAAACTGCCTACCTAAGCTTGTCACCTGCCTCCTGAGAAATCTGTATGCAGGTCAAGAAGCAACAGTTAGAACTGGACATGAAACAAAAGACTGGTTCCAAATCAGGAAAGGAGTACGTTAAGGCTGTATATTGTCACCCTGTTTATTAAACTTAAATGCAAAGTATATCATGTGAAATGCTGGGCTGGATGAAGCACAAGCTGGAATCAAGATTGCCGGGAGAAATATCAATAACCTCAGATATGCAGATGACAGCAGCCTTATGGCAGAAAGTGAAGAAGAGCTAAAGAGCCTCTTGATGAAAGTGAAAGAGGAGAGTGAAAAAGTTGGCTTAAAACTCAACATTCAGAAAACGAAAATCATGACATCCGGTCCCATCACTTCATGGGAAGGAGATGGTGACTGCAGCCATGAAATGAAAAGACACTTGCTCCTTGGAAGAAAAGCTATGACCAACGGAGACAGTATATTAAAAAGCAGAGACATTACTTTATCAACAAAGGTCCATATAGTCAAAGCTATGGTTTTTCCAGTAGTCATGTATGGATGTGAGAGTTAGACCATAAAGAAAGCTGAGTGCCAAAGAATTGATGCTTTTGAACTGTGGTGTTGGAGAAGACTCTTGAGAGTCCCTTGGACTGCAAGGATATCCAACCAGTCCATCCTAAAGAAAATCAGTCCTGGATATTAATTGGAAGGACTGATACTGAAGCTGAAATTCCAATCTTTTGGCCACCTGATTGGAAGAACTGACTCATTGGAAAAGACTCTGATGCTGGGAAAAATTGAAGGGAGGAGGAGACGGGAACAACAGAGGATGAGGTGATTGGATGAGGTCACTGACTCTATGGATATAAGCTTCTCGAGTTGGTGATGGACAGGGAAGCCTGGCGTGCTACAGTCCATGGGGTCACAAAGAGCCGGACACAACTAAGCAACTGAACTGAAGCATATCGTATTCAAATTCAGAAAAGCAAAAATAATGAAAAATTCTTAAGCCAGAGAGATAAAACAGCTTATCTATAGAGGAGCAAAGATAGAAACTGTATTTGACTTCTCAGAAATTGTATAAGCAAGAAGAAAGTAGAGAGACATATTTAAAATGTGGAGAGAAAACTAGCCACCAACATCCACCCATCAGGGAATTCTGTACCTTGCAAAAGGACTTTCTCAGACAAAAATTGTAGGAATTTGTTGCCAGTAGACCTGTCTTGAAAGAAATGCTAAAAATTCTTCAGAGAGAAGGAAAATGATACAGATCAGAAACTCAGATCTACATTAAAAAAAAAATTTCTGGAAAATGAATAAATGAAAATAAAAACTTAGTTTTCTTTTCTTAATTTATCTAACAGTTCAAAATAATAATAGCAACAATGTATTTGATTATATATGTATGTATATGTATGTACATGCTGATATTGGCTTACAGATGAGTGAAATATATATGCAGCAGTGATAATAACACAAGGGAAAAGAGGGAGGAATATTTTGTTATTAGAAGACAGCCCAATCATGAAGTGGAATAGTATCGTTTGAAAGCAGACTTGGAGCTAGTTGTAAATGTATATTGCAAACTCTAGGACAACCACTAAAAAAGGGTTAAAAAGAAGTATAATCGATAAGTTAAGAAAGGAGAGAAAATGGATGCTCAATTAAAACCAAAAAGGGCAGAAAAGTCTTGAAAGACGAAAAAAAAAAAAAAAAAACCACCTGAAAGTACAGGGCGAAAAATAGAAAACAGATGTGGTAGATATATATTTTAAAAGGTTAATAATGGGTTTTTCTATATTTGTTTTTATTTATTTGGTTACACTCAGTCTTAGCTGTGGCACACAAACTCTTTAGTTGCGGCATGTGCGATCTGACCAGGAATTGAGCCTGGGCCCCGTGCACTGGAAGCACAGAGTCCTAGCCACTGGACTACCAGGGAAGTCCCCCATCCCCAAATATGGTCGGATATTAGTCCAGCTGTATCAATAATTACTTTAAATGTCAATGGTCTAAATACACCAATATAACCAGGTGGCATAGATGGTAAAGCGTCTG
Source organism: Neotragus moschatus (assembly GCA_006410615.1). NCBI lineage: Eukaryota > Metazoa > Chordata > Mammalia > Artiodactyla > Bovidae > Neotragus > Neotragus moschatus. Next base: position 942,718 of record SJYA01001606.1, read on the forward strand.
TCTACAATGCGAGAGACCCAGGTTTGATCCCTGGGTCTAAATACACACAATGTATTTAGAAACAGATAGATCCAGCAGGCAAGAAAATCAGTAACACAGTTGAATTCAACAGTGCCATTAATCAATTAGATATAATTGACATCTATGGACTACTTCATCCAAGAACAGCTCACTTGGAACATTCACCAAGATAGACCACATTCTGGGTTATATCTCTTTTTAAGTTAAATATAGTAGTAGTTAGTTTTAGGTATGCTATAGAGATTTTGCACTCACCTATGTTATGGAATGATAACCATGCTAAGTCTAGTAACCATCTGTCCCCATACAAACTTATTAAGAATTACCTATCGTATTCCTTATACTGTGTGTTACATCCCCCATGGCTTATTTATAACTGGAGGTTTGTTGCTCGTCATCTCCTCTAATTATTTTGTCCCATCCACCTTCTTCTTTGGCAACTACCAATTTGTTCTCTGTATCTATGAGTATGTTTTTTTTTTTTGTTGTGTTTGTTTTGTTTTTAGGATTCCACATATGAGATAATATGGTATTTGTCTTTGTCTGTCTGACTTATTTCACTTAGCATAATACCCTTTAGAGCCATCCCTGTTGACACAAATAGTGAGATTTCATTTTTCATAGGGTGAACACATTGTCTGTATACATACCACATCTTTATTTTTTTATCTATTGATGGAAACTTAGATTGCTTCCATATCCTGGTGGTTGTGATCATGCTGCAATGAACATAGGGGTGCATATATCTTTTTGAATTAGTGTCTTTGTTTTCTTTGGTTAAAAACCCAGAAGTGAAATTGCTGGATCATATGGCAGTTTAATTTTTTGAGGGATCTCTATATTGTTTTCCAAGTGGCTGCACCAATTTACAATTCCATTGTGATTAAGGGCCCTATTCATCACATTCTCTCCAGTATTGCTGTTTGTTTTCTTTTTGATGATAGCCATTCTGATAGTTATGAGGTGGTATCTCATTGGGATTTCCCTGATGATTAATGATGCTGAGCATCTTTTCATTTGTCTGTTTGCCAACTGTATGTCTTCTTCTGGAAAAAAAAAATGTCTATTCAGGTCCTCTACCTGTTTTTTTTTTTTTAATTTTTATTTTTTAGTTTGTTTTGCTTTACAATACTGTACTCATTTTGCCATACATTGACATAAATCAGCCATAAGTGTACCTGAGTTCCCAATCCGGACCCCCTCCCTTCCCCCTCCCTCCCCACACCATCCCTCCAGATCATCCCCACCCATCAGTCCCAAGCCTTCTGCATCGAACCTAGACTGGCAATCCGTTTCCCTTATGATATCATACATGTTACAATGCCATATTCCCAAATCCTCCCACCCTCTCCCTCTCCCACAGAGTCCAAAAGGCTGTTCTACACATCTGTGTCTCTCTTGCTGTCTCGCGTACAGGTTTAACACCACCATCTTTCTAAATTCCATATATATGTGTCAGTATACTGTATTGGTGTTTTTTCTACAATCAGTTTTTTAATATTGGCTTATATGAGTTTTTTGTGTATTTTGGATATTAACCCCTTATTGGGTATATTGTTTGTAAATATCTTCTTCCATTCAGTAAGCTGTCTTTTCATTTTGTTGATAGTTTCCTTCACTGTACAAAAGCTTTTGAGTTTGATGTAGTCCCACTTGTTTATTTTTGCTTTTGTTTCCCTTGCCTAAGGAGACAGATAAGGAAATATTTCTAAGCAACAAGTGTGCTGCCTATGTTTTCTTCTAGGAGTTTTATGGTTTCAAGTCTTACATTTACGTCTTTACTCCATTTTGAATTTACTTTTGTATGTGATATGAGACAGTAGCCCAGTTTGATTCTTTTGCATGTAGCTGTCCAATTTTCTCAACATCATTTATTGAAGATATTGTCTTTTCTTCACTGTATATTCTTATCTGCTTGTCATAGATGAATTAGCTATTTAAGTGTGGGTTTATTTCTGGATTCTCTATTCTGTTACATTGATCTATATGTCTCTTTCTCTGCAGCACCAAATTGTTTTGTTTACTGTAGCTTTCCAATATAGCTTGAAATCAGGGTATATAATGTCTCTAGCTTTTTCTTCTTTCTTAAGATTGCTTTGGCTATTCAGGGTCTCTTGTATTTCCATACAGATTTTAGAATCATTTGTTTAGTTCTATGAAAAGTGCCCTTATTATTTTGATAGGGATTGCATAAAATATGTAGGTTGCCTTAGGAATACGGTCATTTTAACAATATTAATTTTCCCAATCCATGAGCATAGCAGTCTTTCCATGTTTTTGTATCATCTTCAGTTTCTTTTATCAATGTCTTATAGTTTTCAGAGTACAAGTCTTTTAACTGTTTGGTTGGATTTATTTTTACATATTTTATTCTTTTTGATGCAATTGTAAATGAGATTGTTTCCTTAATTTCTCTTTCTGGTAGTTCATTATTAATAGATAGAAATACAACAGATTTCTGTATATCAATTTTGTATACTGCAACTGTACTGAATTCCTTAATTAGTTCTAATAGTTTTTGGTAGCAACTTTAGGATTTTCTTATATAGTATCATTTAATCTTTAAACAGGGACAACTTTATTTCTTTTCCAACTGNTTTCCTTAATTTCTCTTTCTGGTAGTTCATTATTAATAGATAGAAATACAACAGATTTCTGTATATCAATTTTGTATACTGCAACTGTACTGAATTCCTTAATTAGTTCTAATAGTTTTTGGTAGCAACTTTAGGATTTTCTTATATAGTATCATTTAATCTTTAAACAGGGACAACTTTATTTCTTTTCCAACTGGTATTCCTTTACTTTATTTTTTCTCATCTTATTTCTGTGGCTAGGACTTTCAATACTATGTTAAAAAATTAGCGGGAGGGGGCATCCTTGTCTTGTTCCTGACTTTATAGGAAATGCTTTTGGCTTTTCTCTCTTTTTTAATTGGAGTTTAATTGCTTTACAATGTTGTGTGAGTATCTGCTATACAACAAAGTGAATCAGCTATATGTGTACACACATCCCTTCCTGAAGCTCCCTCCCACACCGCCACCCTGTCCCACCCCTCTGGGTCTTTGCAGAGCATGGGCTGAGTTCCCTGTGCCGCACAGCAGCTTCCCTCTAGCTGTCTATTTTGCACATTGTAACATACATATGTCACAGTCACTGTCCCAGTTCGTCCCACCCTCCCCTTCCCCACTATGTCCTCGTGTCCATTCTCTACCTCTGCGTCTCCAGTCCTGCTCTGCAAACAGGTTTCATCTCTACTATTTTTCTAGACTCCATATATTTGTGTTCATATATGATATTTGTCTTTCTCTTTCTGACTTACTTCACTTCTTTGACAGACCCGAGGTCCACCCACATCATTACAAATGACCCTTTCTACAAATTTTGTTCCTTTTACGGCTGAGAAATATTCCACTGTATATATGTATTGTATATATCTTCCTTATCCATTCTTCTATTAGTGGACGTTCAGGTTGCTTCCATGACCTCACTGTTTGTAATGTATGAGTTTGTAATCACTATGAGTTTGTAATGTATGGCCTTTATTATGTTAAAGTATGTTTCCTCTATACCCATTGCATTGAGAATTTTCACCATAAATGGATGTTGAGTTTTGTCAAAAGGTTTCTCTACATTTCTTGAAATGATCATATGGTTTTTATTCTTCAACTTTTAAAAACATTTTTAATTGGAGGATAATTGCTTAATAATTTGTTGGTTTCTGCCTTTTCAATTTTTTAGTGTTTTATATTATTTTAATTGATTTGTGGATACTGAATCATCCTTGAATCCCTGAGATAAACCCCACTTCATCAAGGTGTATGATTCTTTTAATGTATTACTGAATTTAATTTGCTATATTTTGTTAGAAATTTTTGTACTATTGAGTGCTGAAAAGGGATGAACTATCAAGCCATGAAAAAATGTGGAGGAAACTTAAATGTGTATTACTAAGTGAAAGAAGCCAGTATGAAGAAGCTATATACTATATGATATTCTGGAAGAACCAAAACCATGGAGACGACAAAAAGATTAGTGGTTGCCAGAAGTTATTGGGGAAAGAATGATAAATAAGCAAAGTTCAGAGGGCAGTGCAACTATTTTGTATGATAATATAATAGTGGATTCATATCATTATACATTTGTCAAAATCCCTAAAGTGGATGACCCTGGGAGTGAAGCCTAAAGCAAACTATGTACTTTGCATGATAATGAAGAATCAGTGTAGGTTCATCAACTGTAACAAATGGTGCAAGATGTTGATAGCGGAAGAGGTTGTACATGTGTAGGAACAGGGAGTACTTTCTATTCAGTTTTGCTGTGGACCTAAAACTGCTCTAAACAATAGTTTATTATATAAAACTTTAAAACTATATGAAGAAAATATAGGAAAATACATTTATGACACAAAGTAAGGTATGATTTTTTTTAGAAGACACATATACACACAACACACACACACAGGGAAATCATAAAGGAAAAGGCTAAAAAGTGTGCCATCAAAATAGAAAGCTTTTGAGTCTTCCCTGGTGGTCCAGTGACTGACACCGCACTCATATTGCGGTCAGGAAACTAGATCACACGTGCCACAGCTAAGACCTGGCACAGCCAAATACATTTAAAAATATAAATTTTTAAAAAGAACTAGAACATGACCCTAATTTAAGACAAACAGGAAGGAAGGCTCCTAAAAAAATAGAAACCTTTGTGGAACAAAAGACACCATAAACAAAATCAATAGCCAAGCAATAGATTGAGAGAAGATATCTATATCATATATAATAATCAGAAGAGCACTATTCAAAACAAAGAACTACAAACGACCAAGCAGAAAAATGCATGAATCATGTAAGAAGAAACCTGCAGAGACTAAAAACACACATCAGTGTTCAGCCTCAGGATAATCGAGAAGCACTAATTAAAATCACAATGAGAGATCATTTCACACACGTAAGATTAGCAGAAAATAAAGTCTGATTGTTGAAAAGGATACGAGAAATAGGAACTCTCACACAATGTTGTTGGGAATGCAAATTGGCATAAAAATTTTGAAGCTCAAGTTAACAATATCTAGCAAAATGTGAAATGTGCATATCTTATGGCCTGGTTGATCCATCTTTAGTTAAATACCCTAGGAAAACATTTGCATATGTGTTTCGGGAGACGTTACAGTACTGTTCATTCCAGCATTGTAACAGCCAAAACTTGGAAGCAATCCAAATGTCCATTAGCTTAAAAAAAAAAAAGGAGTAAATAAGTTGTGCTATGTTTATTCAACAAACTACAATAAAGGGGCTAAAATGTATAGATTGTATTTAAAGTTATCAGCATGGATAGATAAACATGTAAAAGAGTAAGGAAATATGTAATGTTACAAATCATATTAATTTGTTGTGAATTCTATATGTAATAAAACATATAGTTATTTATGAATACCCTGTCAAGTTAGGAGTTTTTGAATGAAAGTACAGAAACCCCAGGTCAAAGTGGCTTCAGTGATGATGAAATTTATTATCTCAGTGAAACCAGAAGTCTAGAGAAAGGGCATTTCCCAAGTATTTAATTCAGCAGTTTAAATATGTCATCAGGACTTGAGTTTATCTGTCTTTTCATATAGCAATTTTACATGTGTTGTCCTCAGCCTAACTCCTCTCTTGAGCACTGTATGGCTACCACAATCTGAGGCACCACATGTAGACACAATGGCCTCCAGTGAAAGAGAAGGATGACTTCTGTCTTTATAGCTCTACTCTAAAGCAAACATCCCCTATGCAGACCACTCAGCAGACTTCCCATCTGAACATCTCCCTTGTCCAGAATTGTATCAGTGTTCTTTCTCAAACCAGTTACAACAAGGAAAATGGGTCGTTAAGAAATGTAGGTCCGGGAGGTAAACAGCAGGACAAAATGGATAGAAGGTGCTATGGGTAGAAGAAGGGGAAAGTTTGATGTGCAGCATTAAAAAACCAAAATCCATTAGTCACTTGGTAAACAGTATTCATTTTCTTCTTCTTCCAGAACAACTTTCTCTATTGCTGAGGCTGGAAAGTTAGAAGTTAAATTTCTTGAACTCCTTGCAATTAGGATCCTAGATGGATATTAGGGCTGTGCCACTGCTGCTGCTGCTGCTGCTAAGTCGCTTCAGTCGTGTCCAACTCTGTGCGACCCCATAGACGGCAGCCCACCAGGCTCCCCCGTCCCTGGGATTCTCCAGGCAAGAACACTGGAGTGGGTTGCCATTTCCTTCTCCAATGCATCAAAGTGAAAAGTGAAAGTGAAGTCGCTCAGTGTGTCTGACTCTTAGCGACCCCATGGACTGCAGCCTACCAGGCTCCTCCATCCATGGGATTTTCCAGGCAAGAGTACTGGAATGGGGTGCCGTCGCCTTACAGTAGCCTCTAAATGTTGCATCAGATGCATTTAAAAAAAAATTGAAGTCAGGATTCAAAAGACAAAATCCATTCTAGATATTTGACACAGAGAATTGGATGTTTATGAAATATCTAGAGGGCTGGAGGAACAAGGCATGGCCTGAGCTTCTAAGAAGATTTCTAGAACATCATTGTCTAGTTGCTACTACCTCTAGCTCAAAAGGAAGACAGGGCACTGGGAGGCCATCAGGGATATACTGAGCTCAGGGGCACACTGCCGTAACTGTGATCCAGGAATCAGGAATCTTGTACTGGAAACCGCTGCCATAGTCATGACTGCCTAGACATTAGACATAGTTCAGCTGTCACCACCTTTGCAAATACCTTTCAATACTTCCCTCTCCTCTCACAACCCACACACGAAATGGATACTGGACCATGACATCTCCAGAACCTTGTTTGCCAGCAGAAAATAGCCCCAAACAACTGGAATGTGGGCTATGCCACAGTAGCTTCTAAATGTTGTGTTAAATGCATATAATTATTAGAACCTAATATTCATCCAGAATCCTAACTGCAAGAGAGTTTTAGAAATTTAACTTTTAACTTTTCAGCCTCAGCAGTACAAGAAGTTATTCTGGAAGAAAATGAAAATGAATGCTATCTACCCGTTGACTAGTTTTTTGGAGTGAGAGATGCTATTTACTGCAGTCTATCCCTTTGCCTTGGAGAAGGCAATGGCACCCCACTCCAGTACTCTTGCTTGGAAAATCCCATGGGCGGAGGAGCCTGCTAGGCTGCAGTCCATGGAGTCGCTAAGAGTCAGACACGACTGAGTGTCTTCACTTTCACTTTTCACTTTGATGCACTGGAGAAGGAAATGGCAGCCCACTCCAGTGTTCTTGCCTGGAGAATCTCAGGGACAGGGGAGCCTAGTGGGCTGCCATCTATGGGGTCGCACAGAGTCGGACCCTACTGAAGCGACTTAGCAGCAGCAGCAGCATCTCTTTGCCTACCCATGCATTCAGTGTAAAAAATGTTCAAACCCACAAAATGCATTCATCCACTCAACACAGGAAAGGGATGAACCAAAGTCTCATTCAGTTACAGCATTCTGACCCAGGTCCAGGATCTGTGTAGATGTAAAATCTTGTCAATCAAGTCCTGATATGGTGGAAACAGGCACCATCTCTCAGTATCCACTGGGGGAGGGAGGTGGCTGCATCTGACTATGGTGCAATGACAAAGGGCTAAAATGTATTATCCATACCCCAGTTCAGTTCAGCCACTCAGTCGTGTCCGACTCTTTGCAACCCTATGGACTGCAGCACACCAGGCCTCTCTGTCCATCGCTAACTCCTGGAGTTTACTCAAACTCGTGTCCATTGAGTCAGTGATGCCATCCAGTCATCTCATCCTCTGTCGTCCCCTTCTTCAATCTTTCCCAGCATCAGGGTCTTTTCCAATGAATCAGTTCTTTGCATCAGATGGCCAAAGTATTGGGAGTTTCAGCTTCAGCATCAGTCCTTCCAATGAATATCCAGGACTGATCTCCTTTAGGATGGATGGATTGGATCTCCTTGCAGTTCAAGGGAATCTCAAGAGTCTCCTCTAACACCACAGTTCAAAAGCATCCATTCTTCCACGCTCAGCTTTCTTCATAGTCCAAATCTCACATCCATACATGACTACTGGAAAGACCATAGCTTTGACTAGACGGACCTTTGTTGGCAAAGTAATGTCTCTGCTTTTTAATATGCTGTCTCTGTTGGTCATAGCTTTTCTTCCAAGGAGCAAGTGTCTTTTCATTTCATGGCTGCAGTCACTATCTACAGTGATTTTGGAGCCCCCAAAATAAAGTCTGTCACTGTTTCCATTGTTTCCCCATCTATTTGCCATGAAATGATGGGACCGGATGCCAGATCTTCGTTTTCAGAATGTTGAGTTTTCAGCCAACTTTTTCACTCTCCTCCCAATACCCACATCCCCCAAACACCCACAATGCCATAAAAAAAAAAAGACACTTTGGGAAATGGAAAAAAGGTACCCACACATGCTCAGTCGTGTCCAGCTGTTTGCAACCTCATAGACTGTAGCCTGCCAAACTCCAGTCCAAGATTCTCCAGGCAAGAATGCTGGAGTGGGTTGCCATTTCCTCTTCCAGGGGAATCTTCTAAACCCAGGGATAGAACCCATGTCTCCCGTGTTGCCTGTATTGGCAGGGGGATTCTTTACCACTGAGCCACATTGATACAAGGCCCATGGCACATATGGTAGTCTTCCAGACTCCTTGTGCTGAGAATGTTGTGAGATGTTCTGTCTGCTTATCTGGCAAACCTGCTCTCTTGGAGAATCTCCTTGTTCTTTGTCTTTATGGCCATATAAGGTGAGCATCAGAGAAAATAGCTCTTTATTGTGGTTTTACAGCTTTAAGGACACGTACTTTCAGCATTGGGTTGGGAGTTAGGAGATGACCGTGGAGACGCAGAACAAGCAATCCCAGGTTGTTGTCAGTGTTCTTGGTGGTTTTTTTTTTTTTTTTTTGGTAATGCAGGTCCCTTGGCAGGTTTCCTATCTGTTTGCTTCCAGTGAGTTCCATGAGCTACAATCTTTGATGCTTTGCCTTCTGGCCATGTCCAATTCCTCACCTTCAATCTATTGGCCTCTGTCTTAAGCAATTCTATCCAATTCTATCCATCTTCCTTTTTAAAAATATCTATTTATCTGGGTGCCCTGGGTCTTAGTTGCAGCATGTGGGACTGTCTGTCCTTGTTGCTTCATGCAGGATATTTAGTTGCAGCATGTGAACTCTTCTTCGCAACATGTGGAATCTCGTTCCTTGACCAAGGATCGAACCTGGACCCCCTGTATTGGGAGCACAGTCTTAGCCCCTGAACCATGAGGGAAGTCCTCCAACCCTATCAGTCTTGAGTGCAAAAACCCCAGTTTGCCAGAAGAGGATGGGAGAGGCAAGAAGCACGTAGACATTCCTATTGTTCCATCTCCATCTTTTCTGTGCTGTGGGACTGCCTTTAACCATCTAATTCTGGTAGGACTTTACCAAAAGCAGTAAGAAGTAGCTAACACAGCAAGATTCTGAATTTCTTCCTAACACTACAGCCTCAATAGGCATGTGGCCTACGTCCCAAGGGGCAATGGGGAACACTTGATGAACCCAACCCGAGGATCCCAGCTTCCTCTATCCTACTACCTCTACTCAGCCAATCCTCAGTTCTGAGTTTGATACCTGCAACACCCACTTTCTGATAAAAAAAAAATTAAGGGAAATAATCCTTAATCAGGCCAACAAAAACATACGTTTAAAGAATACAAAAACATTAGCTGGATACATATCAAATTCATTACAGAGCGACTGCAAAGCGGACAGGGACTGCAAGGTAAATGCATAGCCTTGATTAGCTGGTAAACACTGAGGAGGGTCACGGCTTCTGTGTGGCCCTGACTTTTTACATGCCCCCACCCAGTCACTCCCCAGACCACAAGCTCATTAATGGAAGACGGGTCGAGTGTCACTGGCTGACAGTGTGCAGCTGGCTGAAACGGGCCCATTTGCTACCATTCAGCCAGTCCCGCTCTACTCTCGGATGAGCCCGGATCCCCTCCAAACGCATTTTCCTTTTGTGTGATATATGTAAAACACTCCTAATGTGAGGTTCCTCAGAGCTCACACTGCCCGTCTAAGTGTTTTTTAAAGAATCGAGCTCTTACCTTTTAAAATTACACTGGGGTGGTATTGTTCAACTATGTAAGACTGACTGCTCCAGAAAGCGGCAACGACAGGATACAATGCACTAATTTTCCCCCACTTTGACTTAGAAAATATAATCGGTACTTACAAAAATTGTAAATACTAAAGAATCAAGGGAATAGGATTATTCTAAAATAGGGCGCTAATACATCAAGCAAAATAGCTTTTGCTAGTCTTAACTGAGGGCCATTATCTATCAGAGAAGATATACTTCTAGCCTTGATAACGTAAAGAAACACAAATGACTAAAGAAGCTTGCCAGTGTTTCTGGGAGGGAGGAGAGAGTCCACAACGATATAGAGACTTGGAAAAGCTGAGAGAGTCAACAGGGTGGATAATCAGCCTTACGCATGCCTGCAAGAGGGCAAAGCCTGCCTGGTTCATGACCATCATTTCCATGGGGGCTCAGTCCTTCTCCACTCTGAATTGCTGGGGCTATTCACAACCCAGGACTGCCTTATTTACCTCTTGGTGGCTGTGTTCAATCCTTGCGGGTGTCTCCCCGATGAAATGCAGCCCCCTCGGGGTAGAACTGTGCCCCATATTTCTCTTCTCTATCAGCTCACACCCTCCAACTTCTGGCCAGCAAACGCAAACAGTAGCCTTGAGCTTCGAGACCTCACCCAGTTTCTCCCTCTCTCTGTGTCCCTGCCTATGGTAAATGGAAAGCATTGTAGACAATTGATCATACAGCCCTGTGCCTTCCTGAAGATGTGCAGAGGCATTCATTTTGGACATAATTCCAAGCTGGAAATGTAAGATATTCTAAATATAAACTATTTTAGCTAGCGAGTGCTATTAAGGTACGTCTAAAATTTAGTGTTTAGAAGAAACTTTTTGATTTACAGGGACTAACACTGGTGGGGAGTTGAGGGACAAGTGTGGGGGAAGGGCCCCCCGTCATTTTGCCAGAAATTATAGGCTGTCTGTGATGACCAAGGAATGTGTGTTATGTCCTTCCACGCTGGCTCCTCCCTTTTTTATGAGCACTCAGTCTTTACAGGGGCCATTATGGCCACCAAGTTCATCTTCTTGACTCTGAGCATCACCACTCCTAAGTAATTCCAGGAATATGAGATGAAGGGCCAGTTTGGTGAAAATCAGTACCCTTCATGCTTTCCGTGGTGTTCACATTTTGTGTGATTCTCAGTGGAGGGAAAAAAGAGTGAGTAGAGGAAGTGTTCATTTCATATATACATTTATATACATGTATATTTATTGGAACATTCCTCCTGTTTCTTTTCTCTATATCATATCCAGCTCATTTTTATCCATGGGCACTTGAATACAATCCTGGAGTCTACATGTCTCTTCTCAACAATCATATGTAAAATGTATTTATTGGCTCCTGATTCTGAAAGAAAACCTGAAAATTAAAATTATTATTGCTAAAGTAAATATCTTCAATATGTCTTATTTTTGTCATTGTTAAATTTACTATTCATAAAAAATCTTATTTGAAAATATTGGAAAAAAGTCTATAAATTAGATTTTGCCCATTCCCCAAATTTCTGAGTAGATATCATCTTGCCAGAAAATACTTGTCAATTATGAGTTAAATGAGTCACTTTTAGCCAAATAATTTAAAAGCTAAATTTTATAAGTATAAGAAACATTTTGTGAAAAATGTTTCATGTGGGGAAAGCACACGTATATTTAGTATGAGTGTGAGTGAATTTTAATATGTTAGATATGATATGAGTTGGGGTCTCTAAAGTTAAGGTAACCATTGTCCATGATGGTGTTAGGACAACCAATGACTCCAGTTTGGTCTTTACTAAGAATTTTTGTCTTGATTCCCATAGAAGACTTAAGTTTCCATTTGCTGTGTATGTATGTGGCGTGTGTGTTTTTTAAAAATGTGCATATATATGACATAAAACTTGCCACTTAAACCATTCCATTTGCTTTAAAAATAAATATAGCATAGGTAGTCCCATGGTTCAGAATCAAACACTTCCACTGTAGGCAGTACAGTTTCAATCCCTGGTCAGGAAATTAACATCCCACATGCTGTGCTGTGGTAGTATATGGGATGTGACCCCCCCCCAAAAAAAAACACCTCCCACATAACAAAAATATAAATAAGTAGATACAAGATAGTATTTGTATCAGTTCAGCTCAGTTGCTCAGTTGTGTCTGACTCTTTGTAACCCTATGGACTGCCAGGCTTCCCTGTCCATCACCAACTCCCAGAACTTACTCAAACTCATGTCCATAGAGTTTGGTGATGCCATCCAACCATCTCATCATCTGTCGTCCCCTTCTCCTTGCACCTTCAATCTTTCCCAGCATCAGGGTCTTTTCCAGTGAGTCAGTTCTTCACATCAGATGGCCAAAGGATTGGAGTTTCAGCTTCAGCATCAGTCCTTCCAATAAATATTCAGGACTGGTTTCCTTTAGGATGGACTAGTTAGACCTCCTTGCAGTCCAAGGGACTCTCAAGAGTCTTCTCTAACACCACAGTTCAAAAGCATCCATTCTTCCGCGCTCAGCTTTCTTCATAGTCCAACTCTCACATCCATACATGAATACTGGAAAGACCATAGCTTTGACTAGAAGGACCTTTTTTGGCAAAGTAATGTNTTGATTTAGGTCATACCTGAATGGTCTAGTGGTTTTCCCTACTCTCTTCAATTTAAGTCTGAATTTGGCTATAAGGAGTTCATGATCTGAGCCTGTCAGCTCCTGGTCTTATTTTTGTATAGCCCATAGTATTATTTTGGGCACTTGATTATTCCTGACTTGGACTGTTCCTTAACTGACTTGTGTGTATCTAGTCTTTTCTCTAAGATGATAAGCTTCTTGAGGTAGAGAGCAAGTAGCCTCTTTTCTTTTATGAGATATGAGACTAAGAACAGAGCTGAGTATTTAATTGGAGTGCAATGAATACTCACCAACTGTGTGAGGGAATATATGAGTACATGGCCTAAATCTTAATGAGACACTTGATTCAAAGCTTGCAGTGCCATACTGGGTTTCAAACTATTTTGTCCAGAGAAAACCAATGTACTATGGTGGAGGTACCCAAGGTAAGCTGGGGTAAAGGAACTCATGCCCTTTTCTGCCTCCAAGTTTCTGGAAGACTCCCTGATCTGCTCCAGACTGAAAGAATCTTTTTCCAGGGTCAAATGGCTCCTGAGGAATTCATATAACTCTTCCTGGAGCTTCTGCTTCCTACATCTCATCTGGGTCTCTGTAGTAAAGAGTTGACCAGTCATAAGATACTCCCTTTCCCAGGAAAAACAACTCTTACCTACTTACCCTTCCCCTCAGCATTCATCCTAAAACCATTAACGGACCTTCTGTCTCTAACTCCTTCCTTGGTCCTCACCATTTGTTTGTATTCTGGGACCTACATAACCTATAAAACCAAGACTGAAAGTGAGCCCATGACTTGAAATCAAGTGGCTTGGATCCAGATCTAGCTCAGACACCAACAGTGTGGCCTTAGCCAAGTTACTTAACTCCTCTGACTTAAGTTTTCTCCTTTGCAAAATGAGGTTACTAATATATAACTTACAAGTTATGAAATAAATGAGATAATATGCACACAATAGATGTGCACAATAGATCTCAATCATCTATTCGCACATTTTTAAAGAATTATTTACTTATTTGGCTGTGTCGGGTCTTAGTTGCTGCACACAGGATCTTTCTTGCGTCACGTGGGATCCTTCGCTGTGGTGCTCGGGCTTCTGTAGTCATGGTGCCTTGGCTCCAGAGCACATGGGCTCGGTAGTTGCAGCACACAGACTTAGTTGCCCTGTGGTATGTGGGCTCTTAGTTTCCCAATCAGAAGTCAAACCTAAGTTCCCTGCATTTGAAAGTGGATTCTTAACCACTGGACCACCAGGAAGGCCCATGTTTGTACATTTTAGTGTAACTTAGTTATTACCTCTGCTTCTGGTTTTCCTTCTTTCCTCTGTCCCTTTGGGTCCCCATGATTCTTGATGAGTACACTATTAGTCAATGGTCATTTCACTAATAGCTGCATGTAGTTTTGAAACATTTTCTTGCGTATTTGATTGTGTGTTTGTGGCCTCATTACAGATAGATGGTATTTAAAGTTATGCCTTTTTTCATAGAAATCCTTGTGAATAGCTGTAAGATTGGTTTGTCCGACTTGGGAACATGTTATCCTTGCTTTGTCAGTTGCTCTCATCAGAGTCCTCCTTTTCTTCTCTGTGTCAGAAGTGACAGAATGGAAGCTATGCCTGAGTTCCCTGGAGAACAATGAGAGGCTTCACAGAACTCAATTTGGAAGATGACACACGTGTTGTAGTTACAGAGTGATATTCCCGTGACACTTGTAAGTGGGAAGTGAGTTGGACACCAGATGAGGTAAGGGGATTTTGGGGGCAGATAAACTTGCTTCCAAAAGTTGCAAAACAAAAATTCCTCCGAACAGGAAGAACTGCCCAGGGGATTCTGTATATGGGATGTTGAAAGTTGATTAACCATCCATCCTCTCCCATCAACCCCTTGACCACTGCTATAGGTGATGATTCTGAACTCCCTAGGGTAAGATCTATTTACAGAAATATTTTCTATTCTATTTCTTTTTCTCTGGGGATGGGGTTAATGAGTACCTCAGTCCTTGAAATCGCTATCGGATTTCTAATGATCATTAAATCTTTCTTCATTCAGCAAACATGCATTAAGTGGCTAATGAATGAAGATTAGGAAAATCCTGGTTCATCCAAATAGCCTCAAGGGTGACACACTGATCCCATGTGCATCAGCTTGGAGGGAAATTCTTTTCTACTTTTGGCCTCATTCATTTTCTTCTTCTGCAGATACTATGGTGAATAATCTAATTTCAAATGCCCATTCAATTCGATTCAACTCCAAATCCTGAATGTATCTACTTAGGCAGAACCTAGTTCAAATCCAGAACCCTAGCTACAAGAAAAATACAGAAACCTAATTTTCATCTTTCTAATCTCTCCAACTGCAAAGAGAATGAATGGAGAGAAGGCTGAATGGAGAAAGAATGAATAGAGAGAAGCTTGATGAGTCCATAGTATCTGGCCATCAGTGTAACCAGATCTCATGGAGAAGATGGGCTTTGAAATAGGCCTTGAAATTGTGTAACATTTGTTTTTAAAGGGAAATGTTCAGGGAACATCCAGGGAAATGTTCAGGGAGGAGAATTGCTGGTTGGTGAAGAAGAAAAGTGAACCAGAGATAATAAGAATAGCTTATCTGGACTAGAGTAGGCATGAAAGGAAGGCAGGAGGTGGGTAGGAGTCTGGAAGCCTGTTTAGAGAAGACTTAACTTGGTTCAATAAGCAGGGGAGTGGGAGAGACACTGAACGTTAAGAAAGGGAGTTTGAAGAAGATAAACTAATGTTATCACTCCTATTAACATAATCAATATACACTTGCCAATGGGTGATTGCCTACCCTTTAACTTTCTACAGTTCTTAAACTCTATGAGTGGGTTCCACTATGATCATCATATCATTTTGCTGGTTTAATATTTTTGGAATCAGTTTGCAACCCAGAGAAATGTTTTTAAAAGCAGAAGGGGGGAATTCCTTAGTATTCCAGTTGTTAGGACTTGGCGCTTTCACTGCGTTGGTCCCAGGTTCAATCCCTGGTTGAGGAATGAAGTTCCCACAAGCTGCATGCTGTGGCCGAAAACAATTTTTTTAGAAATAAAAAAAATTTTTTTTAAGTAGAAGGGAAATTATTTCCATCCTGGAATTCTATACCTAGGCAAGCTGTCGATCAAGCGTAAGCACAAGACAATGACATTTTCATTCACATATGAGCTCAAAAAAGTCACCTCCCACTTGTCCTTCATGTCTTTTTACCATGAAGTATCTGAAGGGGTAAATCAAGAAAGAGGAAGACATTGGACACCAGAAATGGAGTCTAATACAAGAGCAAAGCTTAGGGAATCAAGAAGATAATCATAAGAAAGACCCTAAGACAGTAACTTCACAGTAGCCTAGGGAACAGCCAGTTCAGATTGAAGCAGGATAGTCAGTTATGAAATGGAAATCTCTACAGAAAAAATATGATTGGTAAAATTCCTAATATTTTAAATGTATCGAAAGATTTACAACATTCAAGGATGAATTAATAAGTATATAGTACACTAAAGAAAAGAGAATTATTGACTCTACCAAAAACAAGGAAAGTATAAGAAAGGAAATAGAACCTAGAATACATATAGCTCTGCAGTAAATTATTATTTTCATAGTCATGGTAATTAAATGCCAAACATTAACCATTTAAAAAATTATGATATAACTATGTTGTGGTCTTGAGGGGAAGATAAAATGTTGGTGGGGAGGGAGCAAGTGTGAATGGGGTGGGAGGGAAGTGGAAGAGATCTTCCTTAGTAGAAAGTTAGTGGACAGGGTCTAAGATTGGAAAGTGCAGAAATAATGGCATAAGCATGTCATTTAGATAAATGGAACTAAATAATAGAGAAAAAGGTGCTAGATTTGAAATTGTGACCTCTGGGAACTGTGAAAAAAGAGTTGGGAATGAGCCTTATAGAGTTGCATTTTTTACCTTGAAACTATGTACCTGTATAACTTTGATTAAAAAAAAAAAAAGTTCCACAAGGATTTATAGTAAATGCTCAAGCTTAGTTCTCTGGTCAGTTTCCCTGTCACCAAATCCCCTCAAAGTCTCAGACTCTTCTAGTTACTAGTTACAAGCTACTGGCTGGTCATTTATATCAGACCATGGACTGGCACTGGCAAATGAGTGGCTCTGACTTTGTTAAATTCTACGTTTGTTGCAAAATCAGAGTTTCTTAAAGACATCTTGGAGAGATTTCTTAAAATATTACTATTAGTGGTGGCCTTGGCTTGCGTGCAACCCAGGGAAGGCAAAATTGGTATGGAAGAAGGCCCTGGAAGTAGCAAGTTTGGTTTTAGTATGCTCTAGCCAGGGACAGAGCAACTTAAGAAATTTGCAAATGTGGGAAAAACAAAGCTACAACACAATCTAAACACTAGTTTATGTCTATAGCTTAAAATCATGTGTTCTATCCCTCTGGGGCAGGCTGCAAAAATAAAGGAAAACTGCTCAAGGAAAACAACATAGAGATCTGCTTCTGGGTGAAAAATCAGAGAAACACGGTAATATTTTCAGCCCTTCCCCTGGCTGCGTTCTCTGTTACTGTACTTCCCTTGGGCTGCCTGACATTTGGAAGAGGGAGAGATAATTGTTACTGTTCAGGAGGGAGGGAAAGCCAATTGTTCAATATTGGAAATTTAGAAAGTGTTTCATTTTCTAAGCTCCCAGTTACTGATGTAGTAGGTCCTCTGATAAGTTTTCTTCATCCTTTTCGGTGATTATTTTCTTTTTTCTTTCTAAGCAGCATAAAGCTCCTGTAGAAGGCAAAGACCTTTCCTTGTCTGAATTAACTGCCACCACAAAATAGATTGAAAAATATATATCATTGTATATCAACCAGTAGCATCCCAATCCACGGAGGGGTGTCTCCTAAAGCTATCAAGATAGTATCAGAATCTTAATCATTTCTGGAATAGGGAGAGCCCCAACACGAACCAGCACCCAGAAAGGCTGCAACCCCAGGGCCAACTGCCGTCACCCGGGACAAACATCCGCTTGGGACTCAGTCTCTGAACTCTGTGACCCAGAGCATGTGCCGGCGGGCTCCTGCTATTCACCCAGGCACGGTGGCAGAGTGGGCCCTGACCTCCTGGAGCTAGAGAATCACAAGCCCTGGTCATTGCTGTCGAGAGGGCTGGGAACGGCATGGGATTGCTGCAAACACACCCACACACATACAAATGCGCACTAAATACCCGTAATCAAACACTCCTCATGGTGGACACACACACAGTTAGTGCAGCCTGGCCCCATGTGAAGCCGTGCAACATGTGGGAAGCAGCATAGCTTCAGAAGGAGACTGGATTCAACATTCACTATCAATTTTTTCTCTAAACCTCTGTTTTCTCCTCAATAAAATGGGGATAATAATAGCACTTCCCTCACGGGATTTTATAAAAATTCAATGAAGCCATATGTAAAACTCCCTAGCCCAGTGTCTTGCATAGGAAAAAAAAATTCCACTGATGCTAGCTGTTATTATCAATAATAAAAATTGAAGTTTACAAGTAGGCATATTTAGTCATTGTCATTATTCAGCTGCTCAGTCACGTCTGACTCTGCAACCCTGTGGACTGCAGTACGCCCGGCTTCCATGTCCTTCACCATCTCCTGGAGCTTGCTCAAACTCATCCATTTAGTTGGTGATGTCATCCAACCATCTCATCCTCTGTTGTCCCCTTCTCCTCCTGCCTTCTTTCCTGGCATCAGGGTTTTTTCCTAATGAGTTGGCTCTTCGCATATTTAGTCAGTACTAGATAAATGTTCATATTGACGGTAAGAACCGCTGTGGATCAAAGAATTCTACCCTTTTATGGAACTTCTTCCCAAAACCTTCTTGGAGGAGGGGGTTCCTAGTATATTTAAGTGTCTGTTTTCAGACCACTATTTGATGGGAAGTTTGGAGCTACGAGGTACAGAGAGGTTCCATAAAAAGTTAAATAGATGAACTCTGAGAAGGTAAAGTGTAACTTAATGGAGAAGTAGGAGTTTTATGAAAATTCCTTTTATGTCCAGCTCTAAGACTGTGTCAGGGAGTTCAGAGAGAGAGAGAGACCTTAAGACCATAGTACATCAGATTGTCTGTGCTTTCTACCTGAAGGCAACTCTCCTAAGAAGGGTAGTTTGGCAGCAAAGAAGCATACTAAGGGGTCCTGTTGGTGATTTTGACAAAGCCACCCTTTGTTGTGAGACTGGTGCCTTTCCTGGATGGAGGGGCCTGCTTCCATCTCTTGCCCTGGATGAAAAATGGTCCAAACAGTTGAGAATCCCACTGGGCTGACTCTTTTCTCTGAGGAAAGACCCTCTGCACCTCACTCTCTCTGCCTAGCCCCAGGGAACACTCTGGGAGGACCCTCCCAATCCTTCCAGAGCTCACGCTATGGTTCCCTTGCGTTGGATTCCCCCTTACCTAGCCACAGGATATGGGGCCAATGCTGGAGGGTAAGAGATTTCCTTTTTGTTTTGGGGCCAGCCAACAAAATGACTGGGAGAAGGAGGTGTTATCTACCAACATGCCACGTTTGTGTACTTCCTGCCCATCTCATCTCTGATAATTGTTGGATCACAAAACCCACACTCTAGAGGGTGGGTGTTCCTGGCCCCATTTCACATGGGAGGAGATTAGGGTCATGTAAATATAAGGTGACACCAGCGAGTTAGGTTGTGCCATCTCTTGGCCTCTTGCCCACAGGTTTTTCCGTCTCATGGGACCCAGGTATAAAGGAGCCCCTTTCTCATCAAAGGCACCTCTGGAAAGTCAGGGCTGGGATTGCAAAGGGAATTCACACATAGTTCCTGCTGTCAGGAAGTTTACAATCTACCAGGTAAAACAAAACACATGTATGCTAAAGGGTAACTGACAATTTTTGCTCAGCAAATCATGTTAGGGCCTCAGACAGTGTCTGTGTGACTGTCTGCCCTTGAGAGCTTATGTCCTAAATGATGCAAGAAGGCCCAGGCAGAAAGAGAGTCTGACCTGGGCATGACCAGGGTGCTGAGGGACTTGCCTGGGGGCTGGTCAGGAAGCAGAGCAGTTTGAACTTGGCTTTGAAGCACAGTCAAGTGGAGAGAAGCTTCAAAGGGGTTCCAGGCAGGAAAAACATGAGCTTGTGTGGCTCCTTTCAGTGGCCAAGGAAGCTTCCAGAACCAGAACTGGGAGTTTCTTGTGTGGGCGAAGGGGAGGACAGTGAGGAAGGGTAATGGAGACCAGACAGTGGAGGGCGCGAGGGGCAGCTGGGCTGGTTGCCTGTTGACCTGAGGGCAGTGAGGGGGTCTTTAAATTTTCCTGGCGATGAGGTGGAGTAGGCGCAGCTCTCTGAAGGCAATGGGAGGCAGGGAGTCCAGGTAACTGTCCACAGTCACAGATGGAGCTGGTGAGCTGAGGGAAAGGTAAGGACAGATGGAGAGGTGAGTTTTTCCTGAGAGATGAGGAGGGGTGCTCTGGGGTCAGATGGTCCATGATGGGGACCCTGGGTGTGATCCTGGGCAAATTACTTGACCTCCCTGGACCTCAGAAACAGTACTCAGAAATGTAAATAGGACTTCCTCGGTGGGCAAGTGGTGAAGACTCTGTGCGTTCAGTGCAGGGTATGGGGGTTCTAGCCCTGGTTGGAGAACTAGGATCTCACATGCCAAGGGGTGTGGCCAGTGGGGGTTGGGGGGAGAAATGTCCGTAATGGTGGTACAGGTGTGGACCAAGACGGATGGCAGCCTTCAAATGCCCTGTGCGGAGGCTGATGGGGTGGGACGCTCCACAGACTGGAGCCCCTGATGGGAGGGACAAGGGGACAGTGCGGGCAGGCGGTGCCTCTGCAGCGCAGAAGCTCCTACTTGAACCGTTTCTTCTCTCCTGTGTCCCGCCTGCCTCCAGCTTCTAGAAATGAGACTTTATTCTCAGAAGGAAAGAGCGTGCGGCTTCTTGGAGGGGATCTAATTCTACACCGAAAGACTTCCACCTTTTTATTGTCTCCCACACGAGGCTGGCGGTGCAGACAGTGTGTGAGGGAGGTCGATGGAACCCGGAAACTCAAAAACCGAGGCAGCCCCTCCGCCCCGCAGCGCGGCGCTCAGAGGCAGCTGGAGGCAGCTGGAGCGCCAGGCGAGGGCTTTCCCTGTGAGAATCAGTTTCAAATATGAGGTTGATTTTATTTTCCCCCGTTGCAATTAACGGAGAAAAATATTTCAAAGCTGTATAATTAAAGGCCGGCATTTTATTAGGGTTTGAAATAGTCGCTATGAAATTTGCTCCTGCCACTGGTAATTACAACGTACATCTTAATATCCCCCTGCTTGCCAGCCCCGAGATAACAGCGCCTGTGTGCTGCATTTGGCTCCGCAGAGAAGGTAAAATCCTTATCTTATCTCCATCTGCACACAACAACCAGCCTCTCTTCCAATTCAACCCTAATCTTCTTAGTAAATAATACTGATATTTTTCACCATAACAAAATGGAGCTGGTGCCAGATTCTCACTGATAACACCTCTCGTTTACACACCATTCTCTGTCAAAATCGGCCGATTTTTCTTAATCTCTTTAACTTATCAAAAAAAAATATATACTTTTTACATTCGGCCATAGTAAGTTCTTTGCTACCAAATAATAATATTGTAAATAAATCCCTTTGCCTACAGCTGACTCATTGAAAAGATCCTCGGCCTCCTCATTTTCTCCATGAATGGGAAATTGTTCTGCTCTTCAGTTTCCCTCTAACTTTGGGGTCCATACCAAGCGAATTGTTACCAGGCAGGCCCTGAGCCATCTTTGTTTTTCACAGGGTATCAGCTTAGTCCAGGACATGCAAGCTTGTTCTTTTTTTTCCATTGTCCTGGGTGGTAGGCTCCCCCCACCCCCACCTCCATCCATGTCCAAATTGGTCTGTCCAGGGAAAATGCAGAAATTTCAGGCAAATCCTGGCAGGCTCTTCCCCAGCCTGCAGAACTCCACAACTGCAGCACCACCCCCCACCCCGCCCAGTCCCACCATACTCCAGCACACAGAGTTTGCTCAAAGCCCCATGTTGGCAGCAACTGAGACCCAACTGGCTTCTCCTGTTGCCTTTCAACATGACTCTCAAAATGACATGCAACCAGGGAAGGCAAAACTGAAACATATTCATCACACAGCAGGTATTTATTGAGCACTTGCTGTTTGCCCATTCCAGGCTTAGTCTAGAAGGGATTCCAGAGATAGGAAAGCACAGTTTTGCCTGCCAGGAGCCCACCATGTATGCAGTAGGCTCTCTCTAGGCATGAAGAAAACTTCCAATCAGGAGGAAGATTGGGATTTAAGAGATGTGAGATGTTATAGGAAAAACAGGATTGGGGCAACAAGGTTGAAAATGAGCCCCTGGAAGCCTTTCAAATATTTGTGTAATCGCGAAGATAAAACAGAAAGAGGATAGTGACAAAGACAGTATCAATAGCATTTCACATAGTGCGAATTAATAATAATTGGCACTGTACTGGGAGATCCCAGTTTCCATTTCCTATTTCCTTGTCCACTAGAAATTTTCTATAATTTCTCTCTCCTGCAGTTTCCATAATATGCTTGTAAATTTGCTTTGCTTTGTTGTAGATAACGCAACAAATGTAGATGGGTAACGTAGAGGGGTTTTATTTTCTATGTCTGTCCTCCTTTCAAATATCCAATGCTTTCTCATCTATGATGCTCCTGTCATGGGCAGCTGCCTCCTATCTCTTGATTCTCTGGGATGGGAGTCTTATCTCTCTCTTAAGACCCTGATGGATCTAGATGGTTAGATAGTGAAAGCTGAGGATACCCTGTGTCTAGGTATTTCTCAATTTCACGTGACTCTTACATACTAGAAATGCAGGATGTGGGCTCTGTCCATGGTACATCTTTCCAAGCCTGTGGCACCAGCCTCTTGCCCTTGAGTCGAAGGAGTGCAGTTCTGTTCTTTGTTTGCTCTCCTTATCTTCCTTTCTCTTTTCCAAGGCAGCACTGGAAAGCCCTCCCATTTTTTTAATTCTCATCCATCTGCCTCACATGCCCTTTTTATTCCTTATACACAGTTGGCTCATTATCTTGGAGGCAGGAGGATATATAGTTATTAAGAACTAGAATCAGACAGAGCTCAGTTAGAGTCCCAGCTCTGCTACTTGTCTGCTGTGTGACTTTGGGTAAATGAGTTAACCCCTCTGGGCCTCAGTTTTCTTATCTGTAAAATGGACATAATAATAAGCCTATCTCCTAGGACCAATGTAAGGTATTTTATAATCTGCTTTTAAAATCTATATATGTACCTGGATCAATAAATGCTCAACAAAAGCTCAATAAATGATAGTTGTGGTTAATAATAACATTAATTGAAACTCAAAGAAGAGCAATCACTGGCTGGGAATATCATTGGCTGGGAATCTATCCAGAGTCATAGAATGTCATGAGAGCTGCCCGCAGAAGGCCAGGCAAGTTCTTTAAAGAAGCCTCTTAACATTTTGGCTTGGGGACATCTTCAGAAACTGTGTAACTGGATGCACTGATCCTCTTGGGAACAGCATCAAAGGTACAGGCAGTTCAATAAGCAGCTTTGTGCCCTGGTTGATAATAAATAATATAGACCCCAAAATGTGTAAACCTCATTTTTCAAAGTAAAATTTTTCCTGATCATTCCAAAGGCTAATTTAACCCAAATTGTGTCTCTAAAACTTGCAGAACTTCTGTTTACCTGGGTAAATTACCTGGTGAGGAATTTTCATACAAAAGCAACCAGCGACGGATCTTGGTGCCAGACCCACCCTCAACTCCATCTCTTCAGGAGGCTTGTCCTGCAGGGTGGCTACTATGTTGGTTCCACTGCTGAAGCCGCTCCAGCTGCTCCTCTGAGATTCCCTCCTCTTTCTAGTTACACCCAAGAAGTTGAAGCAGAAGATAACCTCGCATGTCGGTCACCCCCTAGCAGTTATGTTTAGACTTGCATTAAGTGTTTACTGTGTACCAGGCATTATGCACAGTGTGGACTCTTGAAGTGTTAATTCATTTAGTCTTCCAACAATCCTATGAGGCAGGCACCCTCTGGGCTCCCTACCATCACCAAGCTTGTCCCCTCCAGCTTGACTCAACCCTCCACTAGTCCCCTGGAAATCTTTCTCCAGTGTACAAGGCCCTGCCATGTCCCACAAACTGGGGAAAGACTTTTAGACCTTTCCTAACCCTAATGGCCTCTCCTCTTCTTGATCTCCAGTCACTGCCACATTGTTATTTCAGTAGATGGTGTGTACGGTGCTTTATTCCAGCAAGATTCTGAGGCCTTTTAGGGTGAAGATCACACTACAGAATCATAAACGTCTAGGGCTAGAAGTTGTGTTAGACATCTTTTCATCTAACACCTCATTTTATACTTGAGGAAACAAAAGTCTGCAGAGGCAAAATATGTTTTCTTTTGTATTCCCTGACTTCCTGTATTGGATAGGTACATAGCAAACGCTCAATAAATAACAAGGCCATCTGTTTGGATCCAATATCGCTCCAATATTTACTCTAAAATCTTTGGTGCAAGCCTGTCTAGCACCTGTTTTAACTGACCATTTCACAACATACACTACGTACAGGTATCCTGCTTTATGAAGATCTAATATGCCAACTGCCCAAAGCAGATAAACTAACATGAATTATTCATTCTAAAAAGCAGGGGCCATTTAAATAACTACTATATTTATGATAAGGTTGGATGTTAGCTCTGTATTTAAACTGAAATGTTCAGCCACATGTCTGTTGCAGAGAATAAGGCCCTCATGCACTTCTCTTGCTTTACAAAGGGAAAGGATCTCTGAAGATCCACTACTTTGGTCCTGAGTCTGAACCTTGGTTGAGGAGTTATCAGCAAACACAAGTTGACTGGATGAATGGACAGATGTGGGTATGATGACGCAGAAGCCAGATCTCCAGGTGAAAATGTGGGAGGTAGGACAGCCCAGTCAGCATTGTGCCCCACTCATCTGGGATGCAGCCATGCTCTGCCATCACCAGCTTTCTCAGGACAGCAGTCAAGACTGAATGCTGGCCACTGCTTTCCTTGCTTTGCTCTTGGCCATCTCAGCCTCTCCCCTTACGTGTTCTCTTGCCTCCATTGTCCCTGTCTCTCTTCCATCTCCTCCTCCCTTGTCTGTGTGGATACATATGGGAGAAGGGAAATAGCCAAATGACCGTGTTAAAAACAGATTTTCTATTATCTGGGAGGTTCTTTNTCTTGGCCATCTCAGCCTCTCCCCTTACGTGTTCTCTTGCCTCCATTGTCCCTGTCTCTCTTCCATCTCCTCCTCCCTTGTCTGTGTGGATACATATGGGAGAAGGGAAATAGCCAAATGACCGTGTTAAAAACAGATTTTCTATTATCTGGGAGGTTCTTTAATGTTCATATGAAAAAGACCCTGGCCCTTTAAGAAGTCAGGAGGTAAATATTGGAAGCTCTTGGAAGCTAGGATAGAGCAATTCAGAGAAGATTAATTAGAAGTAAACTGCTGACACAGGGACGTTAAGTGCCTCCATGAAGTCCCTGCCCTTCTCAATTATCCACCCTGGAAGACAGCCTATTCTGTTGGGCCCGAGTTACCATAAATAGACCCCACTGTTGACCTGATTGCTGGAGCCCACAGGGGAAGCTTGAGATCTGAGCAATAAATCTTCATATATTTGCCAGGGACTGCAATGACTTCAGATCCTGTAGTATCTGAAACAGAGACGTTCTGATGTGAAATCCACCTTCGTTACTCAGCCCTTCTTGTCCTCTGCTCACCTCCCCACCACATGAGCCTTTCAACACCTCAAATTCAGTCTGTACTTGAGCATTCTGCACTCACTGCCATATAGTCCCATAATTATTCTCTATTGTTTCGTTTGATTATATTTTCTTTACTCAGTTATATCATAAACCTGATACAACATAAAGTCGGACACGACTGAGCATGCATGCAACAATAATAATAGCAAACATTTAGCAAGTGTGACTCATATAGGCCAGACACTGCTCTTAGCACCTGGCACAATAATCTCACTTAATCCTCAAATGTATTCTCGTCCCATTTTATAGATAAGGACACTGAGGCTGAGAGAAGGTAAGTACTGTCTGAGCACTACACTTTCATCCGTCTGCAGGACATGGCCTCTGCCAGAGCCAGGTGCAGGCTCTTCCCTTCCCTCCCTGTCAGAGCTCCACACATCACACTTACTTGGCAAATGCCACCAGCCAGCGTCTCCCCCATCCAGGGGACTTGGAGCTCAGGTTCACAGACGTTGACATGTGTCTCTTTGTGGACCTGTTGTAGAATGCAAAATCTCTGCACTTCTCTGCCCTTCTCCTCCTCGAGCACTGTCTGGCTGCACTTCCAGGATCGTGAGGATTATAGGGTGGCGAGACAGGGGCCCAGACATCTGGAAAGCAGTATCTGTGTACACCCAAGAAACCCTTTCCAGAATGTGAGGCTGAAAAGTGGCGGGAGATGTTGATGCTTGCCCTGTGGCAGCTATGGCAGCCCCAGACTGGGAATGCTGGTTAGGGTGCCAGAGGCTCTCAAAGTCAAGGGCAGAACCTCCCTGCCCAGTATGGACCCGCCCTGCATGTGGCAGCCTTGATTGGACCCTCGTTTATTATTGTAATGAGGATCCCTTTTCTAATGTGTTTTTTCTAGCCCTCATGTGGCTGAACTGTTATTTTTCTCACTTGACTTTTTTTTGCCTATGAAATGTTTTGGATAAATATGCAGCTGAAATGGCTTGCTACTGACTGTGTACATTTTTAGTTGAATGAAAAGTAAAGAAATACAGCATTTCGCATATAAAATATCCAGTTAATGTTATATAATTTGGCTGCGGAGTATCATTTTGCTTTTATGAAAGGGTTTGGTGAAAACCTCAGGAATAGCAGATGGCTAACATGCAGTAATTATCGGTTACTAAATATCACTTATATCATACTGGTCTATTCATACAAGTCTAACCACATTTAATGTATAATTTTTTAAAAGACAATAGGTAACATGAGTGCCTGAAACAGTGGTGGTACTTAAGTAAAATGGAGGAGCCACCTAAGGCGTAAGTGACTCTAGGGGCCTGTTTGGGCAGCTGAGCCCCCCGTNATACTGGTCTATTCATACAAGTCTAACCACATTTAATGTATAATTTTTTAAAAGACAATAGGTAACATGAGTGCCTGAAACAGTGGTGGTACTTAAGTAAAATGGAGGAGCCACCTAAGGCGTAAGTGACTCTAGGGGCCTGTTTGGGCAGCTGAGCCCCCCGTCACCATTGCACATTGCCCTCTGCTCTGAGTTTTCGCTGGAAGCCGGGCTCTGCTGACACACAGCTGGTCAGGGCAGGAATATGAGGAGGGATGTTGTGTGGAGGTCAGCACTTGAGCAGATGTTTTGAATTCTCGGCTTGGAAGCTGATGTTTAGGACCAGAAACAACGGCCATTCTCAGCATAATTTCTGTCTGGCTGTGAGTCAGTGAGGATTCAGAGACCCCAAGATGGATCCTGCATTGCCCAACAATGAAACTCTTTACAGGCTGTGAATCCCATGTGAGGCCTTTGCATGAGGCAAGGTGCGATTTCCATTCCCCAAATAACTCCCCTTGAAGCTCACTGACCTTCCAGGTCCCCTGCCTTCCTTGTCACTTTGTTCCCAGAGAATGAAGAGCCAATCCAGGTAACTCAATAACTGCTATTTTGAGGAAGCCAAACTGCTATATACAGCAAGTGCCTCATCAATGCTAACTGTCTCACTGGCAAATATTAAAGCTAAATCAAAATGATTTTACATTGCCTGGTGGTTTAGAATTAGCAAAGCCTAGGATGGCAAGTAGGTTTCAATTCTCGAACCAATTCTGATCAGTCAATTGGGAGTACCTTCCTGAGGAATCTGAAGAGTCTCCATCTGAGCAAAGGGGTGCTGTAATCAACTAGTGATCCCTGCCATGGGCCTGGGCATGAGGGCAAGAGTTTTGTAACTATTTAATAATCCAGCTTGCTTTAGACTGAATGTGTCTGCTCCAACTCTATAGGCTATACCCTCATCCTCACTGTTATGGTATTTGGAGACAGGGTCTTTGGAAGGATATTAGGTCATGAGGGTGGAGCCCTCATGAATGGGGTTAATGCCCTTATAAAAGAGACCCCAGAGAGATATCATGCTCCTTCCACAATGTGAGGACACAGAGAGAAGACTGCTATCTATGACCAGGAAGCCCTCAGAAGACACTTTCTGCTAGCACTTTGATCTTGGACTTCCCACTTCTTGAACCATAAGAAGTAAATTCCTGTTGTTTAGAAGCTATCAAGTCTATGGCATTTTACTACCTCAGCCCAAACACAGCTCTACTTAGCCTTAGATCTCATCTCATTGTCACCTCCTCAAGAAAGCCTGCCTTAACTTCTCAGCGACATTGCACAAGACTTGAGAACACAGGATCTGAATTGTAGACTGTAGCCCCAGGTTCCTCTGTCCATGGGATTCTAAGGCAAGAAAACTGGAGTGGGTTGTCATGCCCTCCTCCAGGGGATCTTTCTGACCCAGGGATTGAACCCTTCTCTCTTATGTCTCTTGCATTGCAGGCAGGAACTTTACCACTAGCACCCCCTGGGAAGCCCACCCTGCAATTTCCTTATCTGTAAAACAGACCAATATTAGCACCCACCTTAGAGGGTGGTTGTAAGTATTAGATAAGCTGAGCCGTCAGTATTAACTACAACAGTGTCAGAGTCAGAGTTAAGTCCTCCTGAAGACTTTGCTAACCGTTCTGATTATTTCCAGGCTAGCTCCTGTCGCCTATTGACCTCATCCAGTTGCAGTTTGCCTTTGCAGAGTGGTATTTGGTTAATGTCTGCTTCTTGAACTACTGTCTACCCAGGAATGGGAATAAATGACCTCTTGGGCTGAGTGATTCATTCTGTGAAGGAGAAAGAACTGACAAATCTGGGGACACCTGAGCTCCCCTCTAGATGATTTTCTCCTACAACTTGTGCCAGTGTAGCAGCCCACTCCAGTGTTTTTGCCTGGAAAATCTCATGGACAGAGGGCCCTGGTGGGCTACAGTCCATGGGGGTCACAAAGAGTTGGACACGACTGACTGACTGAGCATGTGTACCACATCGCTACAGGAGAAAGAGAGATGGTGGGGAGCGGTGGAGGAGAAGCATGGGATAAGAGAAAAAGGAGAAGTGAGAGAAAAAAAACTGGTTCAAAAAAGAGGGAAAGGGAGAAAAGAGAGAGATTATCTTTTAAAATATGGATTCATTCTGCTGCACGGCTGAAAACTAACACAACATTGTATGGCAACTATACTCCAATAAAAAGTAACTTCAAAAGAAAAGATAAAACGTGGGAAATGGGGAAAATGAGGTTAAAGAAGCAAGTGAGAAGGGGAGAGGAATGGAAGAAAGAGCCAAACGCTGCAGGAAGTGGGCATTTTGAGGGATGAGGGTGTCAGTCCAGGGGAAGGCCAAAGGAAGCCTCGTGCTGTCTGAGGGTCCCCTGGGCCTTGAAACTGGTTCTCTGTGGGGGGATCTGCGCCAAGGCTGAGAGTGTGGTCTCTGGACTTGGCTGCCTGAGTGTGAATGCTGGCCCTCCCGGCTTCCACATGCTGCCTGAATAGCCTTAGGCAAGCCCCTTAGGTGAGCTCTGATTTCCTCCTCTGTGATAGTACATATTTCACAGGATCATTGTACAGTCTATGCTTTGTATTCGTGGGTCTGACAAATCATAGACCACGTACACTACACTTACAATCCAGGTGGGTTGAATCTGTGAATGTGGAATGCAGATAACCAAAGATGTCCTGACTATGGAGCTTGAGCCTCCACGGATTCTGGTATCCATGGTGGATCCTGGGACCATTTCCCCGTGGTTATAGAGGGACGACTGTAGTACTGAAATAACTCATGTAAATTGTGTCAAGTCATTGGCACCCAGTAAACTCTCAATGAATGCTAACAATGAGGATAGTTATTAGTAGAAAATGCCCAGTGGACACCAGGATCTCTAATGCATCCTCCCTTCGCTATGGCTTTACGTGCTCAAAGCTCAGGCATACTAAGTTTGCAGCAGCAGTAGTCAACCCACTCTAGCACCCTTTTACTGAGGATCCCTCTGTTTCAAGCCCTGTGCTGGGCCCTGGGGATGGAGAAAAGGCCCCAGAAGCCACCCTGGGCTCTAGGTAGGTACTGAAGCCCATCCGTAGGACACCCTCCCTGTAACTTTGGGGCTTTCTCACTCTTGATGAAAGTCTCCATTACCAAAGTGGGAGATGAGAGTCAGAGGCTGTGGACTGAGTCAGGCAGAGGGAAGCTCAGGAGAGGTGGAAAAGAGTGCACAGTTCCAACCCCCAGATTCCAGTCCCTGTAACTGCTGTAGGACCTTGATCCTGGTGACTTATCTGAATCTCTCTTTTGCACATTTTTAAGTTGGGAAAAGAATGCCTGTTGTAATCTATTTGTAGGATTACAAGAAAGCAGGATCCACTCAAATGCCCAAAGTTTTTACTTTATATTTTATTTTTTCAGCTTTGTGTAGGCTCAATCACTAAGTTGTGTCTGACTCTTTGTGACCCCATGGACTGTAGCCTGCCAGGCTCCTCTGTTCGTGGGACTTTATAGGCAAGAATATGGAAGTGGATTGCCATTTTCTCCTCCAGGGGATCTTCCCAACCTAGGGATTGAACTCATGTCTCTTGCATGTATCTGCATTGGCAGGTGAATTCTTTACCACTTGAGCCACCTATGAAGCCCTTTTTTCAACTTTATCGAGTGTAATTGACAAACAAAATTGTAAAATAAAGTATACAATGTAATGATTGGATATATATATATATGGATTCCTCTCTCTGTTGAGTTCATTAACACATTCATCACCTCACATATCTACTCCCTTTTTTGTTGAGAACATTTAAATTCTACCCTTCTAGCAAAGTGCGATTATACGAGACAGTGTTAGTGGCTATAATCACCAGGTTTTTATCAAGATAATTATTTTTGCACAAAAAGATGATCAAGTTTCAAACCAGAATAGAAAATCCTTCTGGTGGACTTTTTAAAAAAAATAAATTAAAAAAAAAAAAAGGCTCTGACTAGTATAAGAAAAACAATGAGAAGGGGGCTCAGGTCGGTGAAGGGAATAAAGTCTCAGGGGAGACGTGATGAGGGCAAAGAGGTGGCCGGATGGCCTGTAAATGGTGGGACTCAAGTGAACCCTTGCCCCTCTCTGAACTTCCTCCTTTAGGGACTGCACAGGAAGGCAAGGTCCTGAAATACCATAAGAATGGTGTTTCTCATTCCTGTCCAGTCCAAACAAGGAAGCCGGGAAATCTTGCAAGGGCACATTTTAGTTCAAAGGCCTCAAGTCCAAAGAGCAGAGTAAGTTCAGCTGGAGTCAGGAACTGAGGCCTCGAATGCTCAGACAGTCTAGCCCTATGTCCCTAAGTCTCCCCAGGCATCTTAGCCTCTGAGAAGGCTTTGATTGGATCTTGACTATTGAATCTGGATCGCTAATATTTTGGTTGCTGTGGGATCAGTCAAATTAGAATGTAGGGGTTGGCTGGCAGACAACTTCTTTCCACATAAATTTATATGAATAACTGAAAAGACCTCATTCATTCCTTTTTGATTCAACAACTATTAATGAATGTCATGCACTATAGAATTCTAGAGGCTGAATGGAAATTAACATGACTGTTGGGTTCTTCTCAGCGTCTATGCTCATGTGGCCATCATGATATATTTTCTATAATGTAAAACCATAAATTTAGAGGGACTGTTGGGCTACCTTAAATGTATTCCATTTCCAGATTCCACATCAGGAAGGCAATAATATCTATACTTGAGCACCACAGACAGTTTCTTCATGTACCTTCCCAGACCATCTCCACCACCACCAAAAGTTAGCCTCTATCACGCAGAACTTATTTTTCCGTTCGTGACCTTCATATAAGTGGACTCTTGCATATAGTGTGCATTCTCGTGTATCTGGCTTCTTTCACCCCAAAGTATGTTGCTGGGTTTATCAGCAGGTTGTTCTTTTTCCTTGTTATATAATATTCCGCATGTGAATATACCACCTATTCTACTGCTGATGGGTATCTGAGTTATCTCCAGCTTGGAACTATTACAAATACAGTTGCTGTGAATAGTCTTTAAATGTCTTTTTGGTACCATAAACAAGCATTTCTATCAGGTACTTATTCTCTTAATCTTAAATTTAGCAAGTTGAAATGTGTCTTTCTAAGGGAGGGTGGTGGAANACTGCTGATGGGTATCTGAGTTATCTCCAGCTTGGAACTATTACAAATACAGTTGCTGTGAATAGTCTTTAAATGTCTTTTTGGTACCATAAACAAGCATTTCTATCAGGTACTTATTCTCTTAATCTTAAATTTAGCAAGTTGAAATGTGTCTTTCTAAGGGAGGGTGGTGGAAGGGGGGTTCAGGGTTGGGAACTCATGTACACCTGTGGTGGATTCATGTCAATGTATGGCAAAACCAATACAGTATTGTAAAGTAAAAAAAATATAAAAAATAAATGGGTCTTTCTGGCCGCTTGATTCAAGCAATGTCTATATTCCTAACTGAAAGAAAGTGTCTTTGGATTCCACTAGTTTGCAGTACAGAGGAGCCTGGTAGGCTGCAGTCCATGGGGTTGCGAATGGTCGGACACAACTGAGTGACTTCACTTTCACTTTTCACTTTCATGCATTGGAGAGGGAAATGGCAGCCCACTCCAGTGCTCTTACCTGGAGAATCCCAGGGACAGGGGAGCCTGGTGGGCTGCCACCTATGGGGTCGCACAGAGTCAGACACGACTGAAGCGACTCAGCAGCAGCAGCAGCAGTTTGCAGTAAGTTGTGGAGTAGCCATTCTACTCAAAGACTTTCCATACTGCCTTCTGTTCTATTCAACGTATTTGAAACTACAGCCAACTTTTGGAGAGAATGGTACCCAGCATACACTCAGGAAAGCTATTCATGATGTATAATACATCATGCAGTCAGGTGCAGAATTCTGAATCTATGTGCTGCGTCAAACTCAGAGCAACTTAAAAATCAGAGTAAAATTTTTTTTGCTATCAAGATTCAACTGGCCTGGAAAAACTAATTTTAGACTGTGACTCCCAAAGTTCTCAGCAGACAAAAGGAGGTCAAATCTGAACAAATCCTTACTAAGTTGATGGAGATGGAGAGCCATGGAGCAAAGATGCAAGTTTTGGAGACCTTCTATCCCCTTGGAAGCAAGACTCACTTCCTCTTACAATTTTGTCTTTATCTTTTTTTAAAGTCTTTTTTTTTTTAACGTGAACCATTTTAAAATCATTGAATTAAATTTAAATTCAGTTATTTGTTGAATGTGTCACAATATTGTTTCCATTTTATGTTTTAGGTTTTTTTCTTTCTTTTTGGCCATAAGACATGTGGGATCTTAGCTCCCTGACTAGGGATCAAACTCCCTGCATTGAAGG
Source organism: Neotragus moschatus (assembly GCA_006410615.1). Classification (NCBI taxonomy): domain Eukaryota; kingdom Metazoa; phylum Chordata; class Mammalia; order Artiodactyla; family Bovidae; genus Neotragus; species Neotragus moschatus. The sequence goes on from SJYA01001606.1 coordinate 975,942, forward strand.
CAAATTCCCCGTTTGGACCATGGTTTGAAGGACACGTGATGCTAGTAGTAGACGCAGCTGTCACTTACCAAGCATTGGCCACTGTGCTAAGCCCCTTACCTTGCTTAACTCCATTCTGTTGGCTCCATTTCACAGCTGTGAAAACTAAGGTTCAGAAAGTCTAAGTAACTTACCCAGGATCAAACATCAATTTGCAATGTCAGCATTTATAACCAGGAGGGCCTAGCCACAAAACCGAAGCTCTCTCCTCTGCCTCATGTTGCAAACTTGTGTTTATATGTCACTTTCCAATGCGCCAAGTGCCTCTTCATCCAGTTAAGTCATTTAATTTTCATGACAAGCAGAGCTAGGCATGCCATTTCCACTTGCTGGTGTCAAACAGCTGGTAAGTGGCAGAACCAAGATTTGAACACAGGTTGCCTGACATCAGTTCCCTTTTCACTGTACCCACAGCTACCTGCCAACAGATGCCTTCTCCCAAAGTCCCCAGGACAAGTCTTTTCTACGCCTTGCATTTGATGGCAATTCAAGTTACCTAGAGAGTGAAGAGAGAAATTGCTTGCTTTGAGAATAGAGTGTTTTTAGAAAATTCTAGGCTCTCAGCTCTGTTGAGGTGGGTGGACAGGCAGTTGTCCCCCTTTTGGACCAAATTGTACAGAGTAGCAGCATAATTAAAAGGATCAGGCCTGGGAATAAATGAGGTGATCAACAGAATAGATTTCCCTTCCTCAAGAGAAATGCAAAGTTGCTAACCAAAAAGCCCAGAGTACTGCTACTGCTCCCCACCCTCCCTACCCCAATCAAAAAGAGTTCCTCCAACATACTGTTCTGTTCTCATCCTTTGAAAGATATTATGTGTTGTTCATTGAAAGGTGTACCCTCCTTGAAAAATACAATGTTCCACATAAATGCAGGGCGGCGGTGTCGTTATTGTTATCATGATTATTTCGGCAGGGGAAGGAGAGGAGGGGCCGGGGGGGGGGGTGGAGGTTCCTTCCCCAGCTTTGTCCCTCCTGCCGTGTCTGCTAACTGATCGGCAGGATGCCTTTGCTAGGTGTCGATAGAAGAGTCAGACCAGAAGTATTGTGCGAGGACATCACGAATAACGCAGGCAGAATGATTCAAAAAGAAATCAATGGTCCTAAAAATAGCAAAGAGACGTTCCCAGAATAACATCCTAATGGGAAAAAAGGGACTGAATGATGAGTTGTGTTGTAAAAAGTCAAGTGTTTTTAAAATATCTGTGTAGAAAGATGAGTGATCAGTTTATACAAGGGAGATGAAAGGGCTGGTGACATTCAGTCTGGAAGGCCCCTGGGCTCCGGCCCTTGGCAGGGCCCACGGAGGGTGGACTCATCTCTCTCCTGTTAGCTGCCATGTCTTCCTTGTATATTGGAGGAAAGCGCTTCTGATGAGACAATCTTCTGGTAGTAAAAGTCACCCAGGAAATAAAGAGCATGCAACCATGATAAATCATTCACACACGTTGTTGTTGTTTAGCCCCTCCGTCATATCTGACTCTTTCGCAACCCCATGGACTGTAGCCCACCAAGCCTTTCTGCCCATGGGATTTCCTAGGCAAGCATACTGGAGTGGGTTGGCATTTCCGTCTTCAGGGCATCTTCCCAACCCAGGAATCAAACCTGCATCTCCTGCATTGGCAGGCGGATTCGTTACCACTGAGCCACGAGGGGAACCCATACAGGCATGATACACGCGTGTGCATGCACACCGGCTCTTGTTTTGATTGTTGGGTTCCTTGTGTTATATTACATTGTCCTGTGTTGATTTTCGTGGGTTTGGTCAAATTTGAGTGAACTGTGCTGAATTCATAGTTGTCCTCAGTGCAGATATAAAAAGCATGTAGATATTCCCAGTTTCAACCAGAGGGGGCGAGTGAGTCTGCAGATAAGAATTCCCAAAATTCAAAAAAAAAAAAAAAAGAATTCTTCAGAACTCTCTCTAGCCTTGCTCTCTTGGACAATGAACCTTAGGGAAAATTCTGATGGTGGTCCCCAGCAAGAGTGCTCTGGTGAGGCTCTTGGATTCTGCTCTGCCCCCCCCCCCACCATCACCACCTCCACAGTGACACTCTGTTGGTTCATTGCAGGATCTGGGGTCAAGCTGGTTAAGGAAGCTATATTTTTATTACTGATCATAATCATAAAAGATAAAAGTTTACCTACTGATTGGTCCAAGAGTTGGTCCATCACCTCAGTACTATCATCGGGGGACCAGGCTCTTTGCATTCTTTATTCTGCTATCTTAAGCTTCTTGGCTTTTGTTCTCAAGTTTATTCCCTCATGGTCGCAAGATGGTTGCCACTGCTCCCTGACATAAGAACATGTAAGGAAAGGTAGAAAAGGGGCAAAAGGGTTTTCTCCTTGTGCTGCTGTTTTGTCATGGAGGAAAAATTTCCCCAGAAACCACAGCAGATTTTTCCATCATATCTCATAGGGAGACTGGAGAGGATAGAAGGTCTTGAGCTCTGGACTCACACACAGGCTCTTCCACTTACTTCTTGTGTGAACCTGAGGAAGTACTGGGTCTCTAATTCAAAAACTATAAAATCATCATGATAATAGGGCCTGTCTCCTGATAAAGTTGTTATCAGAGTTGAAAGAGTTAATATATACAGAGGTCTTAAAACAGTGACTAGTACATAGCAAGTATTCAATACACGTTAGCAACTATTTCTAGTAATCTTATCATCCTCATCATCATTTCCTTGGCCAAATTTGGTGGTGTACACAAATGTCTCAACTCAGAGGCTATGAAATTAGAGCTAACAGCAAGGATTTGAGTCTTTAATGAGTCTTATTAAGAACCAAATATCACAGGCAAAGAAACCCTTAAACATTTGACTTCTAATACCTTAGTTCATGGAGGAGGGCCTGGCACTCCACTCAGCCGACTCCAGTATTCTTTCCTGGAGAATCCCATGGATTGAGGAGGCTGGCTGGCTACAGTCCAGAGGGTCACAAAGAGTCGGACACAACTGAAGTGACTGAGCACATGCACCGTAGTCGGTGAACCTGATGCTAAATAATGTTTGTATGTAGCAGCTCCCTGGTAACCAGGCTGGAAGGAAAGCAATGAGCGAGGCCGCTAGGAGGCATAGGTGCCTGAGGACAGGTATGCTCTCGCAGTCACACCTGGCTAACTTTGCAATTCTGTTCAGAGTAAAGGAGCATTCAGAGGACACATCATATGACTATGTGACTATTCTTGGCAGAGCTACAAGACAGTACAATCCTCACTTTGACACTGATCCAGAAGACCATAAGAGGCCAGGGAGACCCGAAGACAAGATTCCCTGGATCCTGGTTAACATAAATTTTATTGTGCCCATCAGATTGAGTTCCTTAAAAGCAAAGACCATTGGTTTCCCATTCTTCTGCCACCCCCACAGTACCTTAAATAGCACAGACACAGTAGGTTTCCATCTTAACCTGTTTCTCAGTGTCCATATTCTCCCAAATAACAGCCGATTCCTGCATTTCTAATGGGGATACCTGGTACATTCAAGGCAGCCAGAAAATGTTATCTGCCAGGTTGGTGCCCGTCTTGACTCCTTGGGCATCAAGGAGGGAGAGGTGATTCAGGAACCCTAATATGCCAGATAATTAATGTTCCAAGTCACCCTGTGGCTGGATGCACAGTCACAGAGCTATGAGGCTTTTCTGTGGCAGGAGCTGAGAGGCAAATGGCTAGAGAATGCTCCCTAATTCCTGGCTCACCCATGGATGATGTGTTGTTGGACTGATTCCAGAACTGGCCTCCTGATCCTCTGCCTTCCGGATGGGGGCAGAAGCAGCAGTTCCTTGGAGGGTCAGCTCTGTGGTGGTATCCTGGGAGCCATTCCTGGAGCCAGGCTAAAACCAGTTCCTGTGGTTTTGGTTTCATAAGGACCCTGTGTTAAATACCTTTCTGCTTAAAAGCTAGAAAGGGGCTTTTGCCTCCTGCAGCTTAACTCTGATAAAATTGAGCATATCATTCCTACTGAGAACAATACATGGAAGGGCAGAAGCTTTCCTTGGAACCTGCATGGAATTCAGTGGAACAGTGTAGTGTTTTGAAGCCAGCTGGCAGATTCTCCTTCTGGGACCAAATCATTGAACTTGGGCTAACTAACTTGGGCTACGTCCTCCTACAGAAAATAATGGCATTATCTTATACATTTTACTGTTTGAGTGGCCCTTCCCGCATACCCATATATAGTCATCACATCCTGGACCTCTGACAGGAGTAAGAAGTAAGCCTGGTATTAATCCCCACGTTCCCAATTAAGACACCAGTGTTCAGAGAGTATGATGCCAGGGACCCAAGGTTCTTAAATGTCAAGGTCTCTCAGTGCCTTCAACTCTCTCACTAGAGACTCATTCCTCTTGGATTAAGCACTGATCTCTATGGGATCTTCTTTTAAAATCAAATTCTCTAAGATCGAGGGCCATACCATGAGTTCCTATTCTGCCACTGTAAATGAGCTCATGGTTTTGTTTCTGAGAAGTACACAGCCTCATAGAAGCAGTCTTTGCCTACTGGGTTGGGGAGTAGGAGACACCTTTCAGAAGACATTTGCCGGAAAAATATCACCCATGCCGGTGTTATACTTCTTGGACATCCTAGCTTTTCTAACAGGTAACCCCGTCTCCACACTTCTCTCCTGAGTGGGAGAGAGTCACAGATCTGCTGTCGGGAACAGTCACTGCAGCTGGGGCGGGGGGTGGGGGGTGGGGTGGAGAGCAGGCGTAGAGGGGGATTTGAGAAGATGAAACTGGCAGAGAAGCCAGCCTCCTTTCCTTTGCCAGGAAGCTTGGCAGGCTCGGACCCCTAAAAAACCCTGTGTGGTCTGGGCCTTGCCAGGGCCCCTGGAACTAAAGTGGCAAAATTACCCGACTAGGTAAAGAGGTGACGGCCAGGGAGGATTTACTTTGTCAGCAGTCCACTGGCTGACTTCCCCGCTCTCAAAGATCTCAATAGGAGCAGCCTTGCCTGTCTCCAGCAGACCTCACCCTTCCTGCAAGCTGCAAACAAGCGGTATTCACTGTCGGACCAACATCCTGCCCCCTACCCTGGTGGCTGACAAAGAGAACTCACGGGAGACAATCCAGAACCAGCCAGGAGATGCTAACCCGGGAAGATGGAACCGTCGAATGCATCACCAGGTTGAAGTCAGCCGAAACTTCATTTCCCTCCTTTATGAATGTTTCCCAAAGGAGGCGCCGGACTCAGGGGTGGCTCACAAAAGGATCCGATAGGAAGATGTGACACCTCATCTTAAATTCCTTCACCGCATTTCTGAAGTTGACGGCAGTGTCAGGAAGCGAGGCTGATAAAGTCCACTGTCCCCTCCGAGCGGGCTAATCAGACGTGAAGTCTTGGCAAGAGATAACCAGGTTATAGAAGAGCCGAAATGACATCACATCAACTCCATTTCAGATCCTGTACACACCAGTGCCTGTCACAGCTCTAGGTGGCTGGCATCCTCCACTCACAAGAGGTATTTTCAGGCCAGGACGCCCATCCCCCCTTCCCCCTGTAGTTATCACTCTGGGGTATGCCAGGAACACGTTTGTCACTATGTGTAAAGCCTCCCACATTAAAGGCTGGCCACTCTGGAGGCAATGTCCGCTTTGTCCTGCCCTCCTCTCCTGCCCCCCAGCATTTGTAACAGAAAGACTGTACCCTTGCCCTGGGCATCTGAACTGGAGGCCAGGGGCAGGCCATGCTTTCCTGAACCCACCCCCAGAGAATCAGAAGGAGATTTCCATTGGAAGAGTTGTTCTTATCAGTAATGAATTCCAAATCATTTCTTCACTTTAGGAGTAAGTGGCTGGCGTATGATCCTTAGCACTGGTTTGCAGAGATAATTGATTTCATGTAGTTTAAAGATGAGAAGAATCAATGAGAGCCGATTTGGAGACAATTGTGAATGTGAAATCAGCTTAATTACAGCTCCATCCTTAGCTGACATGGGTTCTTTCCTCTTCGAATCAAAATATCCAAGCAACTTGAAACAGTGATGAGTTTTTCCTCTTCAGCTTTCTACCTTGTCTCCTGGCTCAGGGCACCGTTACAAGCACACTTCGAGCTTTCTTCGATAGATAGTTAACACTACATGCAAGAGTCGCCTGTATGACACAGATAACTCAGGGGAACAGCACAAAGTAAATGAGATGCATTCGTGTCTGGATGGGAACTGAAGATGTAAGTTCTCAGAACTTCTTGTTTATTCATAGCTGCGGATTTCCCTCCTGTGCTTAAGATTTCCAAATAGCAATCATATTCTGAAGAGGAGATGTTCCCTCTCCAGGTTCTAATATCAAGACGTAAAAGAAAATCATTAGCTAGCTCTGCCTCTCAGCAGCACCTATTACATGTCAACAAGCTAACCGAGGTGATGAAACAAACTGTTCGTGGAAATTTAATTACTAGCCATTGAGATTTGGGCAAAGGACTGGGGATGCTAGATTCATTTCCCCGGCACTGAAGGCTGCTGGAAGCAACCATCCACCTGGAACGGACATTTTTAATAGGTGTTTTCCTTCCCTCTGAAAAAAATCAGAGCACCCAAAGCCTATCAAAAACTTTCCAAATCTGGTTCTTTGCAGACGGTGAGGAGGCTGTGGAACAGAGGCCTGGGGGCGAGGGAAGAAAAAAAAAGCCAACAAGAAGGAACGTGAAATGACCTGTTTCCATCCATTTGTCTGATCAATTTTGGGGATGACCGGGCCTGTGAGGTCATTTTGCAAGTGATTTCTGGACATTTAATTTTTCAGATTCCTGGCCAATGGCTAACTTTTTAAGCTGGCATGATTCGTCTTTTATAATATTGTAAAACAGGGGCCTGTTCTCTGTGAAGCTAGCTAAGCTGGTTTCCCTTCTCCAGACTGTGCCGGTCTAACTGTTTTCAGCCTCACCCCAAAGAACCACTTAACAGTACCTTTTCTGCAGTAACTCCATACTCCCTCTTTGCCCACACTCACCACACTCATTCACCCTCGGTGTCAGCCCAGCTATAGTGTCTGTGGAAAATGATGTCCAAAAAAGTTTCAGAGTGTGATGGATGCCAGTATGACTCATGTCACCTGGGAGCCGCTTGCTCCAAGGTCTAGGTGAAAAGCGCTTCAATACACACCAGTTCCCCAAGACCTAAGACCTCTCACAAAATTTGTGCAAATTCCTGGGAGGCTGTCTCACCTCAAGGCCACTTCAACTTCCCATAATTTCAACCCTGAAGTGAAACTTAGCCACCTTTACAGTTTCACAAGGAAAGAAGTTATCTATATCAAATATTTTTGAATTGGTGGACCCTCATGGAATTAGGATATCATTGTACAGTCTTCTATCCACTTGCCTCCTCGCTCTCTTTTCTGATCCCCCTCAAACCCTCCTTTAAGTTTCTCTCCTTCCCTTAGATTCCTCTCCTTCCCTTATGCAAAAGAACTGAGGTAGCCTGGGTAGGGGTGGAGTGACTGAGCTTCCCAGGTTGGCTGGAACTGATGGGTTTCCTGGAGAACAGGACTTTCAATGCTAAACCTGAGACAACAAACTGGCTGGTTGGTCACCTTAGAGAAAAAGGCTGTCCCAGCACATTCCCAGATGGTGCAAGCTGTTGAGGAAATGACACTTTCTCTTCCTTGTTATATTAGTGTCTTTCTTTCTTGTGCTTGGAGACTGACCCCTTTCAGATCACTAGTCCTAATCTTAGTTGCATCGTAGACTCAATCCGTGGAGATTTAAAACATCTCAATGTCTAGGCTACATCCCAGAATGTTTGCGTTAGTATCTCTAGAGGGAGGACCCAGGCAGCCAGGCTTTTTAAAGTTCTCCAGATGATTCCAGTGTTCAACCAAGATTGACAGCGAGTGCAGGGGAGAAGGAATTTCAAGGAGCTCCGAGAATCAAGCACTTTTTGGTTGCATCCATTCAGTAGCCCAGGCTTCCCAGGGGGCAGTGAAGAATCCACCTGCCAATGCAGGAGATGTGGATTCGATCCCTGGATCAGGAAGATCCCCTGGAGGAGGAAATGGCAACCCACTCCAGAATTCTTACCAGGAAAATCCTATGGACAGAGGAACCTGGTGGGCTACAGTCCATGGGGTTGCAAAGAGTCAGATGTGGCTAAAGTGACTGAGCATGAGCATTCAGAAGCCTAAACTCTTAGATGTCTCAAAAGGAGTCTGTGTTTGGATAAAATCAATGGTGCCCAAATGTGTTATATTTCTATCTGAATCTGCTGACTACAATTTTTCAACCTCATTGAAACAGCTTAACTGTTTTAACGGAGTGCCAAAGGGAGGGCGTCACTCCCTTTCCTCTCCCTCCTTAAATAAAGTCTTAGGTTTGCAACTTTCTTGGCAAGTGGCTAGAACTGATTGACATATCAGGCAAATGACATGAAACCCCAAGGCCCTGCCACAGGCGATCTTTGTAAAGGGAAGTGATCAGTCGGTCAGCTCAGTCGCTCAGTCGAGTCCGACTCTCTGCAACCCTACGGACTGCAGCATGCCAGGCTTCCCTGTACATCACCAACTCCTGGAGCTTACTCAAACTCATGTCCATAGAGTTGGTGATGCCATCCAGCTATCTCATCCTCTGTCATCCCCTTCTCCTCGCACCTTCAATCTTTCCCAGCATCAGGGTCTTTTCCAATGAGTCAGTTCTTTGCATCAGGTGGCCAAAGGATTGGAGTTTCAGCTTCAGCATCAGTCCTTCCAGTGAATATTCAGGACTGATTTCCTTTAGGATGGACTGGTTGGATCTCCTTGCAGTCCAAAGGACTCTCAAGAGTCTTCTCCAACACCAAAGTTTAAACACTAAAGCAAGGCACTGAAAAGGCAGTTCAAAAGCAGCAATTCTTCGGCACTCAGCTTTCTTTATAGTCCAACTCTCATATCCATACATGAGTACTGGGAAAACCATAGTTTTGATGAGACAGACCTTTGTTAACAAAGTAATGTCTCTGCTTTTTAATACGCTGTCTATGTTGGTCATAGCTTTTCTTCCAAGGAGCAAGCGTCTTTTAATTTCATAGCTGAAGTCACCATCTGCAGTGATTTTGGAGCAAAAAAAAAAAAAAAAGTCTGTCACTGTTTCCTTTGTCCCCATCTATTTGCCATGAAGTGATGGGACCAGATGCCATGATCTTAGTCTTCTGAATGTTGAGCTTTANACTTTTCTTCCAAGGAGCAAGCATCTTTTAATTTCATAGCTGCAGTCACCATCTGCAGTGATTCTGGAGTCCAAAATAATAAAGTCTCTCACTGTTTCCATTATTTTCCCATCTGCCATGAAGTGATGGGACCAGATGCCATGATCTTAGTTTTCTGAATGCTGAGTTTTTAAGCCAATGTTTTCACTCTCCTCTTTCACTTTCATCAAGAGGCCCTTTAGTTCTTCTTCACTTTCTGCCATAAAGGTGATGTCATCTGCATATCTGAGGTTATTGATATTTCT
>SJYA01001606.1:991341-1013691 GCA_006410615.1 Neotragus moschatus
TTTTTTTTTTTTTTTAATTTCTAAATAAACTACATTTTTGTCCTGGGTTCAACACCTCAGGTAAATAATTGAGTCAGGTAAGCTCTAGGCTAGGAAAGTGCCATATAGAAGCTACTTGGAAAATGCTTGTTGAATGACTAGGTGAATATTGACCTGGATTATAAATAACCTGTGCAAAGCTTTCTTCTCTCATTTTCATGAAAAAGAAATCATTTTTTATCAGATACAGAGTCACAAAATGCTCCAATATTGATAAACTGTTTTACTTTTAAGTTTAGAAAATCTTTTTCATACAGTATTTCAATTGATCCTCAAATAACTCTGGGAAATAGATGATTTTTTAGATGAGGAGACTGAGGTCTGACAAGATCAATTGTTTGCCCAGGATTGGAAGGCTAGTAGGTAGCCATGCCCATTTCTTACAAGACAGTGGACTAAATGCCAATCAATCTTCCCAATAAAAACTACTATAAACTCTGGACAAAATTAAAAGAACACTTTTCAACGTACTGATGAATTGGAAATAAACTAGGGAATAGTCCTAGATAAAAAAATAGGTAAAGTGAAATTGCAGAGAAATAAATGGACCGCTGAAGTTGGCTTTGGCCTTGAGGGCATGTGCTGAATCACGTAAACTTTGATTTAGTTTTCACAACCTTATAGGGCAAGAGAAGAAAGAAGAAAAAACCTAGTGCTTATCTAAATTGGGGGAATGTAGTAGAGATCCCCTATGCATAAAACTGAAATTCCATATCACTGCCCCCTCATCATAAAGTGACTTAGAAATAACCTAGACTCTGTTCCTACCAAAGGGAGCATAAGAAAAATTATATGTATCCAGCTCTGACTCTAAACAGAGGGGAGAATTTTTCTGAGAATTTATAAACATGTGCCAGTTCTTCCACAAATTTACACATCAAATGCTTACTCCCCAGTGGTTCAAGAAGGCCCTGGTTAAGAAGGCAAGGAAGTGAATGTAAACTAGTAGCAGTTCCAGAGACCTGGGGAATAAGATGCTACCTCTCTGAAGGAACTTTAACCCAAACCTCAAATATTTCCCGTATAGACTATAAACTTATAGTCAACAATTATAAAGCATTCAAGGAAACAAAGTACCATGAGCAAGAGCCAGCAAATAGCAGAACTGAACCCACAGAGACATCAGATATTGAAATGACCAGGTATAATTATGAAATAGTGTGTTTAATAACTTTAAAAGTAAAGGCAAGGATTAAAAGTATCATTAGTAGTAAGAGGCTGTAGAAATGCCCGAACGGATTAGAAAAAAATTCAAATAGATCTTTAAGCTATAAAAAGCATTAAATTGTTGAAATTAAAAACTTATTTGATAGCTTCAACAGAGGATTAGATATTCTGAAAAGAATGATCCAGAATGCAGCTCAGAAAGACAGTGAGAAGGATAACATCAAAGAAATGTTAAGAGACATTCAGGATCTGGTGAATATGTTTAACATACATCAAGAAAGCTACAGCAGAGAGGAGAGGAAGGATAGGGCAGAGGCAGTATTTGAAAGAATAGGAGTTTCCCACAGATTCTAAGCAAAAAAGTCAAGAAGGATAAATAAAAGATTTAATTATATGGCAGAGTAAGCAGGAGTTATACAGATATTTGGGTTAGATATTTGTCCTAGTTTCCTATCACAGCTTTCCCAGGTGTAAGTGACTGAGGTGACTGTGTTCCTATTCCAGTATACTGTATTATACAGCGCTGAATTGTGTGGGCATACTACATAACAGATAACACCAAGATTGTACATGAGATTAAGCTTGGAAGAAGAAGATATTTTTTCAAAAAGTCTGATTGGCTGCTCATTCACTTAGACTCATTGCAGTCTACAACAATGTGTTTATTCCTTTATGAAAACGGGGGTCCTGAAGCTTACACCACTGTCTCTCTCTGCTGTGTATTCTCATGGTGTTGACTTTCACGTGTATTTTTTAGATAAGCAAACTTCATCTGAATTATCCAGGTCCATGTGTGAAGTTCCTGTCAATCCAAACCTACAACTGATATTTATCAGTATAATACATATACCCATGTATGTGGCAGTGTGCATATCCATGCAAATCACACTGCAATCACAGAACACAAAGGGCAAAGAAAAAAATCTTAAAAACAGCCAGAGAGGAAAACCATCATTTTCAAAGGACTGATAATTACAGTAGCAGCTGGCCTCCCAACACCAACAATGAAAACCAGAAGATACTGGAAAAAGATGTTATCAATGTGTTGAAAGAAAATACTTGGTAACCTAAACGTCTATACTTAGAAGAAATATACATTTCGAAACATTTTCAGACAAATTGATTTTTCTACCAACAGACCTTCATTGAGGAAAGTTTGAAAATACTGAAAGATAAAATACAACATTTCAATACAATAAAAGCCATAACAGTGAGAGGGGACATGGACAAAGCTATGGCTGATTCATGCTGATGTTTGATAGAAACCAATGCAACACTGTAAAGCAATTACCCTTCAATTCAGTTCAATTCAGTTCAGTTGCTCAGTCGTGTCTGACTCTTTGCAACCCCATGGATTACAGCATGCCAGGCTTCACTGTCCATCATCCACTCCTGGAGCTTACTCAGACTCATGTCCATCAAGTCAGTGATGCCATCCAACCATCTCATCCTCTGTTATCCCCTTCTCCTCCTGCCTTCAATATTTCCCAGAAGCAGGGTCTTTTCCAATGAGTCAGTTCTTCCAATCAAGTAGCCAAAGTATTGGAGCGTCAGCTTCAGCATCAGTCCTTCCAATGAATATTCAGGACTGATCTCCTTCAGAATGGACTGGTTGGATCTCCTTGCAGTCCAAGGGACTCTCAAGTCTTCTCCAACATCACAGTTCAAAAGCATCAGTTCAAGGGGATATTGCCATAGACACCCCTCAGTAACTGAAATGAACTGAACTGAACTGTATAAAAGAACACAATGTAGCCACTAGTGAGCATGTTTCTAAAGGCTATTTTATACTATGTAAAATTGTTCATTATAAGTAAAAAGAGGAATATAGAACCACCATATGTATATGGATATACGTTATACAATTTCCCAATTTCATTATGTCTGAAAAAATAGGCTGTATAGATGTACTTAAAGCAAGTATCTGTGGTGGTGAGATTATGAGTGATTTAAATTTTATTTTATTGATGTTTAATTATTTTTTTAATCCTTGAAGTGTTTTAACATGTATATGTAAAATTTTATTACTGCATTGTCATGGCAAACAAGTAGAATAAACTAATTATCCTTCAATAAAGGAATGGATTAATAGACAAAAAAAAAAATACTGAAAGATAAAATACAACATTTCAATACAATAAAACCCATAGCTGGGGAAGCATCTAACACAGTTCTTCGAGGGAAATGCTTAACCTTAAATGAGATTAGAAATGAAGAAGTAGACGCTAAGTAGTAATCTGACTTAAGGCAGGCAAAGCTGAGGGATCCAACCTCAGCCTGATGCCATGCCACAATTTGAGACAATTATGTCAAAGAGTGAATTGCATCTCAGAGCACTTAGAAAGGTCTGAACATATGTAGTGATGAAACCACTGAAGCCCACACATGTCAGAAATGACACTATATTTTCACGTCTCTAGAATTTTGGTTCTGGGAATTGGGGTGGACAGAGGGGCAGCTTGGAGTTGGAGAGTGGGGGTAGGAGCAGGACTAGCCCTCCTTGTCCTTTCCTTCAAGTTGAGAAGCCCTTACATTCTGCCTGTGCTTTGACTGGTGTCTGACAGGTGTCTGACTCCAGAGGGAACAGAGGCCCATGAGAACAGATGCAGGAAAATTCAGAAGAGCCCCCGTTAAATGTGGGGTACAAAAGTAAGGGGCTTTGGAGAGGGACTTCCCTGGTGGTCCAGTAGGTAAGGATCCACTGCCGCTGCAGGGGACATGAGTTCAGCTCCTGGTTAGGAAAGATTCCACATGCCCTGGGGGCAGCTACTGATGCCTGGGCTCTCTGGAGCCCATACTCTGCAGCAGGAGAAGCCACTGCAATGAGAAGCCCTCACATAGGATCTAGAGAGTAGCCCCCACTCACTGCAACTAGAGAAAGACCATGTGCAACAACGAAGACCCAGCCAAAAATAAATAATTAATTAATAAGTTTTAAAAAAGTATAAATGAGACACAGTCCCTGAAGGGTTAGATTCTATTTTTGAGTTAAGAATCACACTGTAACTAATGAGACTAAACGTTTTCCCACTTCCTCAAGACATCTTAAATCTCTGGTCCTCTCTATGTAAGTGTGTAACTTTGCTGTCTGCCTTTCGGTAGAATCCAGTAGGGGATAGGGGCCACCCTCGTGATTCACAAAGTCTGGCATCCAGAACTGACGCGGACTCTCTGTTTCTCTAACACCCATCCCCTGGGTTTCTCAGTCTTGTGTCCAACACTGATTGGCTGTGTGATCTTGAAACAAATGGTGTAGCACTTCCCCGAGATTCCCAAGTCTCAAGCTGGCTGATGTTGTGACTATAATTGAGTTGGAAATGTGCTCAGGCGAGAAGGTGTTACGAAATACAAGATGTTGAGTGTCACCAAAGTCTAACCTTCTTTAAGTGCCTGGTAAAGAGCCGCAGGACTCTGCGGGCATTGTGCACACATTCTGCCTATCAGAGCCAGCAGTGTGATCCAACAATTTAGGAAAATTTAATTCTGTGTGATCTTAGATAAATCACATCTCTCTGAGTTTCTGAGTTGTCGCTGTTTAGCTGCTTTGATCATTTTTAAATATTCACTGCATATTTGCTAGATTTTTCTTTTTCCCCCACAGAATAAAGGGTCTGATTAGAGGAATAACCCTTAACCTTGATTTCATTTAGAATCATCTGGAGAGACATCAAAATATACCGACACCTGGGCCCCTCCAAGGCTGCTTGAGCTAGGCTCTCTGGGAGTGGGGTCCTGGCTCCAGCCTTTTGTAGAAGCTCCCTGAGGGATCCTGAGGCACAGTGAACCCTAGACTGGGAGGTGTCTGCTGTCCCTGCCAGCTCTCTGATTCTGTGACCCATGCATCTATAGGGCTGCAGCCTGGAGCCTCTGCGGAGAGAGCACAGATGAGCTGAGTCACACCGCAGTACTCAACACAGTCCTTGACCTTGGTCAGTGCACTGAGGGTCATTACCTCAGTCTCATCCAGTCTTTACAAAACTGCCCACTGGTGCCCTAAATTGAAACCAGAATCCTGATCTATAGAGCCATTCCGGTATGTTAAGGCCAAGGAAACCCAGAGCCACACTATACATTCTGCACCAGATATGTATATGTGTGTGTGTGCTAAGCCACTCAGTAGTGTCTGACTCCTTGATACCCCATGGACTGTAGCCAGACTCCTCTGTCCATGGAATTTTCCAGGCAAGAATGCTGGAACAGATTGTCATTTCCTTCTCTAGGGGATCTTCCTGACCTAGGGATCAAACCCGAGTCTCTTGTATCTCCTATATTAGCAGGTGGATTCTTTACCACTGGTGTCTGGGAAGCCCAGATACATGTATACCTAATTGCTGATCTTCACAGCCACTGTTCAATACAGGATGCATCCTTTCCATTTTAAAAAGGAAATAAGAGGCTTAGAGAAGTGAAGTGACTTGACCAAAGGGTTTAACTGGTGAATTGCCGGGGTTGAGAGTCAAGCTTGAGTTTCTCTGGATTCAAACCCCATGTTCCTACTATTACACTCACCTGGCCAAAGTTGAGGCCATGCCCAGGTCAGGAGAGGATGGCATTTCCTGAGGCAGAACCACTGNCCACTGGTGCCCTAAATTGAAACCAGAATCCTGATCTATAGAGCCATTCCGGTATGTTAAGGCCAAGGAAACCCAGAGCCACACTATACATTCTGCACCAGATATGTATATGTGTGTGTGTGCTAAGCCACTCAGTAGTGTCTGACTCCTTGATACCCCATGGACTGTAGCCAGACTCCTCTGTCCATGGAATTTTCCAGGCAAGAATGCTGGAACAGATTGTCATTTCCTTCTCTAGGGGATCTTCCTGACCTAGGGATCAAACCCGAGTCTCTTGTATCTCCTATATTAGCAGGTGGATTCTTTACCACTGGTGTCTGGGAAGCCCAGATACATGTATACCTAATTGCTGATCTTCACAGCCACTGTTCAATACAGGATGCATCCTTTCCATTTTAAAAAGGAAATAAGAGGCTTAGAGAAGTGAAGTGACTTGACCAAAGGGTTTAACTGGTGAATTGCCGGGGTTGAGAGTCAAGCTTGAGTTTCTCTGGATTCAAACCCCATGTTCCTACTATTACACTCACCTGGCCAAAGTTGAGGCCATGCCCAGGTCAGGAGAGGATGGCATTTCCTGAGGCAGAACCACTGGGATTCATCTGGGTCACTGGCTATCAGAGGTCCCGGAAGAAGACTCTCCATCAGCTGAAAGCTGAGTCCCATGTCTCCTTAGCTCTGGGCTCCCCATGTGGGGAGACAGTGCTCTTGACTCACACACACCAGGCTGCCAGCCTCAGTTTGTATTTTTACAGTCCACTAATTAGGCCATTTTAACTAATTTGTTTGCATTTTGTATGAGCAAGTTGGGCTTTTGGATTGACTAATGTAATTGCAGCTGGTTTCTGCCAAATACAAATTACTCAGTCTAGTGTGGGCTATAGAGAAAAGCAAATATTTAATAGACATCAATACCCTTGTAGCTTTTTAGTGGAGCCTTTTTTTTTTCCCCAATGAAAAGTTGAAATAATTTCTCCAGCATCTGATTGAACTTTCATGTTAGGAAATTACTTTTTAATCATTTTTTTTAAAAAATAATGAGACAGATGCTTTAGTGGCTCTGTTAAGGTTTCTCTGATCCATTTACCCCTAAGCTCAGGAAACTGATGGGACTTTTCCGTTTCCAGCCTGACTTTGCACAATCCCTTTCTGATTAGGCCACTCCAGCGACCACCGAGCCAGTCACATCACTGAATGTCACAGCTAGAAGGGGTCTGAGAGGTCATCTAGTGCGGTGGTTCTCAAAGTGTGGTCCCCAGTAGCATCAGTCTCAACTGGGGACTTCTTAGAAATGGAAATTCTCAGATCTACTGGATCAGGAATTCTGGGAGTAAGACCAAGAAAGCTCGGGTTTAACAAATCCTCCAGGTGATGTGAATGCATGCTAAGCTTTGAGAATCATTGATCTAGGCCAACCACCTCATTTTACAGAGGTGGAAATGGAGGCCCAGGAAGAGCTGTACTTCTGGTCACAGCTGGGCTGGGATCTGTTTCGCTCATGGCACGTCCCCCACATTCACCCCAGTGCTGTGGTAAGCACTCAGTGAGAATCTGCTGAATGATGGAAGGAATGAACTAGAACTAGAAACGAAGTCTCTTCACTGTCTCTTACTCCATCAGTGTTTCCTCTTGTTCTGAGGAAGGATGGAGAACTAGGAGAAGGACTACTTCCTCGTTCTTGCTTTGTGAGAGGGCAATGACTGGGACNCTGCTGAATGATGGAAGGAATGAACTAGAACTAGAAACGAAGTCTCTTCACTGTCTCTTACTCCATCAGTGTTTCCTCTTGTTCTGAGGAAGGATGGAGAACTAGGAGAAGGACTACTTCCTCGTTCTTGCTTTGTGAGAGGGCAATGACTGGGACTTGAAACATCCTGTGGCCTGGCCCTTAGGGAGACAGCAGTCCTACCTCCGCAGCCTTGCTTCCGAGCCATGGAACAACCTGGCTTCCCCATCCCTCACCCAGTGGACTCAGCAGGCCCCAACCCCACTAGAAATTGTTCCTATAGCTTTCAAAGACCCCAGCACTGTGTGAGGCCCCCTCTTTAGGTGTTGACTCCCTGACCAATACTCTTAGCTAGTGAATGGAGAGAATGAAGCTGAGACTTAGGTCATGGAAAAGGGGATTTCTAAGGAGGAGAATGCTAAAAAGATGAGTCCTTCAGAGTAAATTACTGGGCCCTGTGAAGCTGAAAAGAGAGTCTTGCTCCTCAAAGCTTCTGATTGTAGATCTGTGGAACCCTGACACTTTGATCTGAATGAGGTTCCCTCCGCTCCCTTGATCTCCTGGGCTTGGCCTGCTGACCTTCTAGGAAATAAGAAGAAAGGGAAGGGGAATATTGTCTATAAGTTTCCAAACAGATGGTCAAGGTAATCTCCCAGGGCCATGAGGAACAGGCTTCCAGAAAGCACACCTGGGTCCTCAATCCTATTCCATTCTTCTATGAACTACCTAAGCAACTGAAAGTACTAGGCAATGTGGATTCAGGCACTCAAGGAGGTCATGTGTTTCTAAGCTTAAGTTCAAGTGACTCACATGACATACAGCTGCCCTTACCTCAGATTGTCTACATGCCTCACAGAGCTCTTGGAAGGGCAGTGCAACCTTTTCAACCCTCATGACTCAGTGACTTCAGGGTTATTTCCAGACTTCTAAGACCTCTCCTTAGGAAAGAACTTGATAAACTCATTCACTAACAGGTGGCAGCAACTAAAAAAAAAAAAAAAAAAAGCCACTTCCACCCCATAGAAGATCTAATCAGATTCCATACCCCAGTGGTGGCTATGCATTCCTGATATGTTGTAGACTGTCAAACCCACAACCTTCTGAGAACAAGGCTCCATTCATGTAAGCGATCAGTCATCTGGGTCAACTTCTGACCCATTAGGCCAAACTCTCTCTCCAGGCATTTTGGACTTGGCCAAAAGGGAAGAGAGTACTGTCTGCTGGTCACCTGAAGGGCGGAGATTGAAGTCCTAGAACTGAGGGGGCTTGGGCCCACCATGGATACAGAGTTGCAGTGCCATCAGCCAGCAGTGGAGTGTGAACAAAGCAGAGGCAAGAGCGAGTAAGCATGAGAACGGCCGCCTCTCTCCCGGTGCCTCTTCCACTTCTGGTCCCAGAGCTTTCTTTTCTCATTTATAATTTTGAAAATTCATTCATTCATTCCTCCATCTACTTGGCTGCTCTGGGTCGCCATTGCAGCTCAAGGGCTTTCTCTAGCGCGCAGGGGCCACGCTCCAGTTGCAGTGCTTGGGGCTCTCATTGCAGCGGCTTCTCCTGGTGCAGAGCACAGGCTCCAGGGCGTGCGTACTTCAGTGACTGGTGCACGGGTTTAGTTGTCCAATAGCATGTGGGATCTTAGCTCCAGGACGAAGGGATCCATTCTGTGTCCTCTGCATTGGCAGGCAGATTCCTAACCACTGGACCACCAGGGAAGTTCCCTGAGACCTCTCTGAGGCAACTACTCCTGCTTGTTGGCTCTCTGAGATACTCTTGCGTCCTTAACTGAAAGCCCCCCATTATTTTAATGATGCTAGTCTGACAGGGTTTCTCTTACTTGTAACCAGGATGTTCTTTGAGTCCCTTGCAGAGCTGGGCACCACAGAAGTTTTCAATGATTCTTTGTGGGGGAAAAAATGCGTGAGGTTCCCAATGTCCATTCCTCATACCCATACCTGCTGACTGCCAATGGCTTGCTTGGGGAGCTGATTCAGCGTACGGAGTCCAGGCCCACCCCTGGAGGTTCTGATTTAGTCTATGATGGGTCCTATGGATTTGTACTTTTATGATGATCCCTAGGCCATCCTGGCAGAGGGCTGAAGGGGTTTTAATTATCTCTGT
The DNA here is from genome assembly GCA_006410615.1 of Neotragus moschatus. Classification (NCBI taxonomy): domain Eukaryota; kingdom Metazoa; phylum Chordata; class Mammalia; order Artiodactyla; family Bovidae; genus Neotragus; species Neotragus moschatus. The sequence goes on from SJYA01001606.1 coordinate 1,000,963, forward strand.
AGACAAATTGTGTACTCTTGAGTTCAAGAGTTGTCTTTTAAGGCTCTCTTTATAAGGCTAATTTTGTTAACAAGTAATTATTGGACATCTAGGAAAAAGTTAATATTTCCGATGCTTAAGATACAGCAACCAAGAAGATATGAGGTCCTGGCTTCCATTTGGCTTCCATTCTAGATCAAGGAACATAAATATTTTAACCAAATAAGTGAAGAAGATCATTTCTGAGGGCATAACATGCCATGAAGACAATAAAACAGGGCGATGTGATGGAGTGACTTCAGGAGCCGAGTTAGAGGGCTCCACAGGGAAAGCCTCTCTCAGAGGGTGCGTTTGAACTGATGTAACAGAAGAAGCCACACAGAAATGTGAGGGGAAAGCAGTCCGGGAAAAGAGGAGAGGCTGTGCAAAGGCATTAAGGTGGACGGTTTGGGGATGGGGTTCAGGGGACTTGGCATGTTCAAGGACAGACGGAAGGCCTCCGTGGCTACCACGTGCATATCTTTGAGAAGAGCGATCTTAGCGAAGGGTGGGGGCAGGACACAGACCAGACAACAACATCCTTGGCTCTTTGGGGCTGTTTCATGTTGAAGAGAATCAGGTAAATGGGGTGGGGAGGAATCTGACGGCCGTGACTTGGTTCGTTTATTTTTCCTGGAGCGTGTTGATAAGAATGATCAGCCAAGCTCCCGTGTGAGGGCCTTGCGCACCCCCCGCCCGCCTCTTGACCTCCATGGAAGGGTCACTGCAATTCTAGTGATCACTGCTCTCACTGCCATGGCTCCTCCCAACCCAGGCGCCCTCCCGCTCCATGTTGCCTGAGATGGCAGATCCCTGGGGAGCCTCTCACTACCCCCCAGACTACACAACATCCTGAGCTACAGTAGATTTGGGGACCATCTGGGGACCCCCCTGTCCTTCCACCCCTCCTACCTCAGAGAGGCTTTCACAGCTGAATCTTGTTATGTCTACACATCCTTGCCAACTTGGTCCTTCCCAGAAGTTCAAGTCTTCCAGTTCGCCTCCCAGACCTTACCCAGTACAGCTCTGTCCACCCTAATCTGATTCAGGCCCCTCCCCAGCCCTGCCAGGGAGGCGCACTGGAAACCAGCACGGCTCCTATCTCTTCAAAAACTTCCCTGAAAGTTTTTCTCTGCTTATGTTCACTGAAGCTCATTCTCCCTGAGGCCTCACTTGGCAGTCCTCTGAGGTGGAAGCTCTTTTATCCCTCACACACCCTAAACCACTGAGTGGAAGATGAGATGGGGTCCGTCTTGTTCCCATTGCTACTTCTAGACCACTCTCTGCTCTACTTCAAAGGCCCCTGACACTCTGACAATTACACCGTGTCTCCTGTTTCTCGTCCCTTGTTGCTGTCATCTTAGTCACCCCCAACCCAACTGAAGATTCCGTCCCTCGTTCATTGACCTCCTTCCCACATCGCTTCCTGTCCCCAGTTTGGCCAACTGTAGGGGCCCTCCCTGGGGCTTCCCAAGTAGCTCAGTGGTAAAGAATCTGCCTGTCATTGCAGAAGAGGTAGGAGAGGCAGGTTCGATCCCTGAGTTGGGAAGATCCTCTGGAAGAGGAAATGGTACCCCACTCCAGTATTCTTGCTTGGAGAACGCCATGGACAGAGAAGTGTGGTGGGCTGCAGTTCCTGAGGCTGCAAAGTCAGACACGATTGAACGTCAGCGTGCATGCCCTTGGATGGCCCCTCAGTGTCTTGACCTCCCTGACTCTCGCGTATCTCACTCTCCCGCACCCATGGCTACATTCCGTCTATATCCTACCATCCCCAGGAGCTGCTCTACCTCGGAAATCTGGACATCATGCTCCCCATTCTTTGACCTCTGATCCTTCCAGCTCTCATTTTCTCCGAAAGAGCATTGACCTCATCATGACCTCCAGCCCACGGACTGACCCTACCACTTTCCTACTACCTTACCCCTTTCTCACTCCTTATCGCTCTCCTCACCAGTTGAGCTTCCATGACCTGCCATGATCCTTAGTTATTTCCATTGCACCGAAGATCACTATTCCTTCCTCCCTTCACCTCTCTGACACACCTGGCAAAGCCCCACCGCTGATGAAAGTCGGCCACCCCTGCTGGCACTGGAGCCTGTGGACACTGCCGGAGAATACCACACCGTCGTGCTCACTGCCTTCATTTAGACTGTGGCCACAACACTGCACAGGCATCCTAGTTAATGTTCTCGTATGCTCACTTCCCCCCCGTCTACAATTTCTCCTTTGTCCTTACGCCTCCTTCTAGCTTGTGACCTTGCCTCACACTTAAGATGGAGCTAATAGGGGCAATTGACGGGAACACCCTCGTTGTCCTACCTGCCTGTGCCTGTACGCACACTCCGTCTTCCTATCTGTTTCAGCAGATGACATGTCTTGACTCCCGTCAAAATCCAGTTCTTCCCTTGAGCTCTGAAACCTGTTGCTTGTTCCCTTCTCAGGGATTTTGCCCCAGTGATCCCTCTAATCCCTAGCTCCAATATCATCAGTTCCTCCTCTTTGCCAGATCATTCTCGTGCACATATAAGCATCCTCTATAAACAGAGATCAGCACACTTGCCATAAAGGGCCAAAGAGTAAATGCTAGGCTTTCTGAGCTATATGGTCTCAGTCACAACCACTCAGCATTGCTGTTGCAGTAGGAAAGCAGTCACAGACAACAGGTAAATGAACGGGTGTGAAGGCAGAAACAGGTGTACGTGAATCTCACCTGTTGAAATTGTTTGCCTGAAGAAGAGCAATATGTAGCCTCTTATGGAGTAAGCAACAGTCTGCTTTGTCAGTAAAACTGGGTTGTGACTTCAGATACGAGGCAGATGCTGGTAGGCAGGGGGCAGAAAAGAGAAAGTAAGATCTGAACCAAAGGGGATAGATCGTGACAGTGAGGAAGAGCCTAGAAGATGGTGCCAGAGGAGAGGGATCATAGCTGAAGAACACCTAAGAGACCATTTGACCTGAATCAGACGTGGGACCTACTTGCTCACTGGGAGCGCTTGCCCCCTCAGGCAGTGGTAGAAAAGGCAGTTCAGGGGAAACTGAAAAGTTTCCTGGAGAGCTCGGAAGAAAAGGACCTGGCCAGACAGGGCCTGGAATCAGGACAGATGGATTCAGACTAAACTCATGTCTTTGTACCGAATATAGCTGGGCTCTGCCTGTGCTCTGTTTCCCTGTCCTTTCCAACGAATTCCTCTGCACCCTTAGCTGTCCTCCTGCTCAGGAAGTGCGGCAGATTTGCTCAGCAAATGCGGACAAGTCTACTATACGAGGTACGGCCGAGGTACGGCCCCTGGCTGCAAGGCTGGTACAGTGGTTGCAGAACCTTGATTAATAGGTTATAGAGGATGCTTGTATGTGGATGTGAAAGATCCGATAAACAAGAGGATTGATGGAGGCAGGTGTTGCAGGATGTGGGAGGAGGGGAGGATAGGGAATTCCTGGAGAAGACAATGTCTGAGGGAGCTTGAAGGACTATAGGTCAGACAGGTAGGGTCGGGGGAGAAAGGTGTGGAGAGTTTCTGGCACGGAGACCAGCACAGCCAAAGCCCAGGAAGGGTGCAGATCCCAAACAAGGTATTTGACAATCCATCTCTGCAATGGAGGCTAATAAAGAGGTCATGGATAAAGAATGTTGACCCCAGCCTTAGCTTAGGATGTACCTTGGGAGGTGACAAGAGGTGGCAAAGCAGGCTCCACACTGTGGACATGGTTTCACCCTCAGAGAATGTACCCAACCAAAACGATGTGAACATAGTTCTTCCTAACCTGGGCTCTGAAATGGTTAAATAAAAGGAAGAATAGCTAGAATTTGTGAGATTGTCTGAAAAAGAAACTTGTATTAATTACTACATGCAGACTGTAATTATGGATTGTAATGAAGTTTGTTTTAGTTGTCAGGTGAGAAAACTGGAAGCCAGCATCCTTACAGTTTCCCAGGTTCTGAAAAGTGCCCCTCCTCACCTCTACTCCCCAGCCTTCAAGAGCCTGCCCACACACATTCTCTCTCTCTCTCTCTCTCTCACACACACACACACACACATATACAGGGTACCCAGTAGTCACATATGTCATCTGAGGTTCAACACCCAACTCAGGTATTGTTTGATCATCAAATGAGAGACAATGGAATTGCCACTGATTTTAGAAAGAACTACTCAAGCATTTCTTTCTTTCTTCTTCTTTTTTTAAAAAAAGCAATAATGGAACAATTGAATAGCCAACAGTCAACAATGAAAATAAGATATTGCTGTCTCCTATCTTTTGACCTTTAGATCTAAAACAGCTTATACAAATGCACAAAATAGCCATGAAAATACAGATTTAATCATTGCTTCCAAAAATCAGCCACAACTCTGTGTTGGTTTTTTAGCAGTTTCCAAAAATTATGCCATATTTCCCCCCTCAGCTGTCTGGCTTAATTGTCTGCCCTGATCAAATTATAGGGACAATTGACACACCATCTTTTCCCTGGGATATGTCCTAGCCTGCTAAGAGTCGTGGGTTCGAGCATGGCAGGGCCCTCGTTGGTCTCATATCTGTGCCATCTCCAGGCAGTTACCTGGGATCCTCTGCCTCTGCCCTGCTTGGCAGGCATTTCAGTTCAGTTCAGTCACTCAGTTGTGTCTGACTCTTTGTGACCCCATGGACTGCAGCACGCCAGGCCTCCCTGTCCATCACCAGCTCCTGGAGCTTACTCAAACTCATGCTCATAGAGTCAGTGATGCCATCCAACCATCTCATCCTCTGTCATCTCCTTCTCTTCCTCCCTTCAATCTTTCCCAGCATCAGAGTCTTTTCCAATGAATCAGTTCTTTGCATCAGGTGGCCAAAGGATTGGAGTTTCAGCTTCAGCATTAGTCCTTCCAGTGAATATTCAGGACTGATTTCCTTTAGAATGGACTGGTTGGATCTCCTTGCAGTCCAAGAGACTCTCAAGAGGCTTGTCCAACACCACAGTTCAAAAACATCAGTTCTTCGGCACTTATCTTTCTTTATAGTCCAACTCTCACATTCATACATGACTACTGGAAAAACCATAGTTTTGACTAGACGGACCTTTGTTGGCAAAACAAAGTCTCTGCTTTTCAATACCTAGCTGCTACTGCTACTGCTAAGTAGCTTCAGTCGTGTCCAATTCTGTGCGACCCCATAGATGGCAGCCCACCAGGCTCCACCATCCCTGGGATTCTCCAGGCAAGAACACTGGAGTGGGTTGCCATTTCCTTCTCCAGTGCATGAAAGTGAAAAGTGAAAGTGAGGTCGCTCAGTCGTGTCCGACTCTTTACGACCCCATGGACTGCAGCCTACGAGGCTCCTCCGTCCATGGGATTTTCTAGGCGAGAGTACTGGAGTGGTTTGCTGTTGCCTTCTCCATTAATACCTAGTAGATAATATCTAGCAGGTTATCTATACTCTTTGTGCCCTACCATCCCTGACCACTAGGGGCACAACTTACTTCCCTTTCTTATTCTAAGATATGATAAATGACAAAATTCTTAGGATAGTTTTGGCATAGGGAAGATTTTGAAAAGGTCTGAAAACCAAGAGACAATAAACACAAAAGTGTAGAAATGGAGGCATTTACAGACTTTAGACTGTGAGACTATTAGATTGTTGACCCTTTATATGACCAAAGACCTGTACTTATTGGAGGGGTCCCTGAGGTCTGGGAGCCAGAGGGGACAGCTAATAAGGGAGAAAAAAGGCCAAGGATGATGGTAGAGAAAAAATAGGAGAGCCAGGGAGGTGCCCAACCAAAGGGTCTAGAAGCAAATACCAAGATTAGAAACTGGGTGAGATTTAATCGGCCAGGAGAAAAACCAAATCATCCCAGTCTTCAGCATCTGGCCAAAGATGAACTTACTGGCACAGTTTGGGGTGGCACTGCTTCTTTCTCTTGGCTTTCAGTTACCGTCTCCCAACTTCATTGACCTTCAAACAGTGATTGTAAAATCAATATTAATTGATAATGGTTCTCTCATTGGAACACATCTCAAATAAGGGCAAATCAGCAAATTACCCCAACCACAGTGGGCAAGGGCTGATTCCAGGTTGGCCTACACTCCAGGGAATAGAGACCCCTTGCAAAGATAGCATCCGAGTGAGCAAGCCATGTTGAGGGGTAAATGAGTGCCTGTAGGCTGTTCCCCTGAGAGCAGTGTGGTGGTGATGAAAAAAATAGGCAGACCTTTTTGGCATTGAGGTAAAACTTTCAGCTCTCTGGAAGGATGGTCTGAAAAGAAAAATTAGGGAGACAGGAGAAAGGGCCCTTCTAGCCAGTCATCTTAGGTACCTCTGAATTATCCCATTATGGTCAACAGTTAGGGGCCAGGATTTATGATTTGGAATCAGGGATTTGGTGGAGGGATGGAAGAGGTCCTAGAGATTTTGAGTCTTGGGGGAGAAGAATGAAGATATTCTGGAGAAGGCTGGTTGAACAACTAGATTATAAGCCCACATGGGGCATGGGGTGGGGGCTGTCACCCACTTAATTAGAGTAACAGATTACTCATACCTGGCATGGTCTCTGAGTAGGAAGGGAAGTAGCAAAAATGGAATGAGAATAACAATAAAGATGAATTAGCTGATATCAGATGTTTTCTTCTTGGTTTCTGCTTGCCCAGGTCTGACTGGTGTAGCTTATAATTAGTCTCTGCTTGCAGATGTGTGGTTCCAAAGACTTGTGGATTAGGGAGAAACTCTAGAATTTCTCAATACCTGACAAGTTGTAACGTGAAGAGCTACACTTAGTCCATTAAAGATTTTTCACAGTGACATTTGAGTGCAGCTTGAGAAATACGCCACCTTGCCATTTATCATTTTCAGGGCACGGGTGTCGGAAAGGAGGTTGCTATGAAGAACAAAACAAAATGGATTGCATGTGTAGAGGCGAGCTGCTGAATACTGATAAATGTACTTCACTGACTGTCAGCAAATGTCACTTGAGAAGCCATTTGCAGCTACCATAACAGCCTCCCAAACCCAACAAAGAGTAGCAAAAACAGGCAAAATGAACGGGGCGTCTTGCTTCCGCATGAATAAGCAATCAACCCGCTCAGAAGTTACATCAGAAAGTTGTTAAACTTGATAGAAACTTTTTCACCCAAACTGATTCATACTATAGATTGCTACAGAGGGTTGGAGAACGGCCCCCAACCCTCTCTATCCCAGGTGGGTGCCTTCCTTCTGTGGGTGGAGGGACTTGCCATCTCCAAGGCAAGTTGATAAGTTCTTCCCGCCCCAATTCTGGCTGCTTTGGCTGGTGCTGTAGACCCCTCCCCTGTCCCTGGTCCTCCCTCCCTCACAGCGTGATCGGGCAGGAGTTGAACCTGTGACCTAGGTACTAGGACTGAAGGATGCAGTCCTCACTTGCCATATCAAGCGAAGTCCACCCTTGAGGCAGGCTTTCTGTGTCTCACACAAGAAGAGGGTTTTCAATGTGTGAACCTTGAGTCATGTGGTTAATGTGAACCTTTGAGTCATGGAAACAGCTTCTGTTTTATTCTTGGTGACCCGGCCTTAACTTTGCCTCCATGTGACTTAATATTTCTGGAAGCCAGGGCCAACTTTTTTTCATAACTCAGCTTAGGTCAAGATGGTCCACTCTTCCTCCTGGGCTTGGTGAATCTCCATACTTGGCTGCAGACAAGTAAATAGAAAGAAGATCATATGCTCAGAAAAGCTCTCCAGGGAAATATGAGACTAATTAAAATAAAAATTCCAGCCCCTCTTCATTTTCTAATCTCTGGGGACCCCTCCTTCTCGACACATACACACAAGGTCATCCAGTACTTTTTTCCTCCTCAGTACCAAGAGACTGAGTGGCCTGAATTCATCCGGCCTTGTAAATACACCACACACACACACACACACACACACACACACACACACACACACAAAGCAGGTTGCCCACACAAATTGAGGTCAGTTCAGCTTTCATTTGAGAGTTATGGTGTAGGGCTCCCATACAAGAATTCCTTTATTGAACACACGTCCTGGCTCTGCCCTTGGAAGTGATAATGGACACATGTTCTCTTCACACTGTTCGCCATATGTTTAGCCTGTGTATGTTAGCACGGAACACATTTTACAACCAGGAAAAGATGGGCTCTTGGGAAAGCAAGTTTCCCTCGGATGAGCTCAGAGGGACTGTACGCAGCATTGGAGTGGGAGACTGGTTCCACTTCAGCTGCACTGACAGCCAAATCCTTCATAATCCTTGGTGTTTCCTCCCTTTGAATAAGGTGCTTCCCGTGGAAGGGCCTTTACTTGGGTCTCGGGAACTCAAAAGACATCTGTTTATTGTTGAAATGGAATTGCCCTCAACTTGTTGACTTTCATGCTTAGTTTAGGAAGAAACAATGGCTTGTTTAGGAGAAAAAGAGAAGACGAACCGGAAGAAAGTCAGATTTCTGGAGCAGAGATGGAGGTGAGGGCAGAATAGAGAAGATTTGGCAGAAAGAACAGCAATGTGAGATATTCGACCTGGTGCATGATGAAGTCTGGCACCACTGTGCTCAGCGAAGGTGTTAATACTTTCTGAAGAGCAGATCTCTGCCATATCCTAATGTGGATTGTATGTCCTAGGCATCCAGACTCTGCTAAAGCATAAAAATACATTCGGAAGAAAAGACTTTATGGGTGTAGATTTCCCAGCTTGGCAGTATTGTTTATTTTTCTGGTTGTTGTCATTTTAAAATTTGTATCTTAAAGATTAAACTAATAAGCATCTGTTTCCAGGGGAGGAAAAAAAAAAAACTATCCATAACTGATTAATATCACCCAAATCCTGCAACTCCTGGAAGCCAGAATTATGAAAAAACTCTACCTTCCTATTTATTGTTTCTTCTTTAAAGAACAAAAACAAAGTCTTACCACATAGACAAAGGTAGCCAGTAATGTCCCTATCTCTCAGGGGAAAAAAAAGTGAAGCTGAATTGAGTGAACCACATTATGGATCCACTAATTAGTGACACTAACTGGGTTCCTTGTTTCTAATCCAGAGGTCATTTTCAGTGAAATCTGCTCTGTGTACAAAAACCTAAAAAGTTCCCTTTCATCATTTTGCATTCCAGGATGTTTCCAACAAAATATTAAATTGGTACCCTAAGAGGAAGATTTGTTAAAAAGAAAACCCCAAACTCCTTATGATTGCAAGAATCCCCTCATTTTTGCAAGACTGGAGAAGTCTCCTCTGAATAAGAACCTTCACTCACTGCCTGGTGCCAATGGGTATTATTCAGCCCTAGACATCAGTAACCCCAAACTAAGGTCTCTCAGCCCGAATGAGGGGAAAATACAACATTAAATGGGTGGAGAAATAAGAGAGCTTAACATGCTAACAGGCTAACATGGTAGATGGGCCATCCAAAGGAGAAAAGTTTAGAGGAATTTATTATTAGGCTTCTAAATAATTCCACTGATTTATCTAAATAAGCACTTTTGAATGCCTGCTTATGTAAGAGCTGTCACTATATCTTAACTTTATAGTAATTCTGTTTATAAATCATCCTCCTCACCATCTCAAATCATACTCAACCTTCAAGGCTTCAACTCAAAGCCCACCTCTTCCAGGAAGCCTTCTAAGATTTCTCCCATGCTTCCCTCCTGTGGCCTCCCAGACTGGACACCCATAAGAACAGCACTGTTCTGTGCCATCTTGACCTATCTAAGTTCCTCTCCCCAAGACTAGTATTAGCTCCCTGAGAAAAGGGTCTCCACCGTATCACTGAGATGGTCTCCCTGATATGCTCTTTGGAATGGAATTTAAGAGAACTGAAAGCGGGTTAAGATTTAAATGACCTTAGTTTAAATATGGGCTTCCCTGGTGGCTCAGATGGTAAAGAATTTGCCCACAATGAGGGAGACCTGGGTTCAGTCCCTGGGTTGGGAAGATTCCCTGGTACCCAGTAATCTGGACTGGAGAGTTCTACGTACAGAGGAGCCTGGCAGGCTATAGTCCATGGAGTGACAAAGAGTCAGACACAACTGATGGGAAACAGCCTTCTCTTCCTTGGCTATTTGATGCTGGGGAAAGATACAGATAAGGGAGAGGCAAGTGGGAAGCCCCTCTAGATAATATGTGCTTTCTTGAAGTGGAGGCAAAATCAGACTTACTCATTTGAGATGAATAAGATGAGTCAAATTATCCAAATAATACTGCAGATCTGGCCTTTGAGGCAAGTGTCATCCTTTTTGATACACTTAGGTATTTGAAACAATTTTCCCCCACTTTGGATCAAATATGCTTTAGAAACTTTGTCCAGACATAATGGGATAGAAATGGAGAGAGTTCACTTTTTTTTTTTTTCCCTGAAACTGCCAGCAGTAAGTCACCAAGCTTCCTACTTAATACAGTGACTTTCGTTACTGCCCTCAGGGAAAGTCTGCAGTGTAGGAATCATTACACTTTCCCCCCTTTATTGTTGCCCAAGTAATCACAGGAGAGAGAACTTGCCGCCACCAACATAACACAGTGAACTTTACTATTGGAAAGCTAAACATTTTTTGTGGGGTTTGCAGATGTTGATAACTTTGGCAGAGAAATTTTCTTTTTTTAAATCAAGAATTCGCATATTCTCTTCCTTCCTTCTGATACTTGCTGTTTTCATATGGGTCTTTAGGGAAGCACTTTTCTTACATTTTTTTCAAGCTTTTAAATGCTAGAAGTCCACCAATGCCGGCAGAATCCAACATCAGGCCAGAAGAACCTATGCTTCAAGTTGCTTGGTTTAACAAGCTCATATAACTATTATTTTTTTCCTATTGGGCACTTAAAAAAACCTCACCTAAATCAAAATAACCCTTCCTGATCATCCCAAACATTTCATTTCAGTTCCTATAATATTTACTTCTTTCCCTACCCAATTAGGGAAAAAAAAAAAAATCTGCCCCGATTTTAAGAAGAAAAAAGATCTTTAAATTTTCTGAATGTAAGAATGGTTGAAAAGTTTCCTTCCCCTCTCAAATCAGCATTCAAAAAAATATATATGTATGCATCCATTTACTTCTGTTGTGAAAACAGAATTGCCACTTTTGCTCAATGCAAAAGGTTTTTGAAATGACACAAACCTGTCTCTGTGTGTTTCTAGAATTAATACACTTGTATTCACTGAGGTGGTGGGCTTTCCTACTAGGGGGATCCGCCTTGGGAGAAGTACCCCGCCTGGGGAGCATTTAAGGAAATGTTAATATCCAAACAAAAGCAGTATTACCATTGCTATCCACTCCCTCCCCCAGAGGGAAAACAATTAATAATTTGCATATGTTCAAGACACAAATTAAAGACAAAGGGCCCCCTCACAGACTGTGGTAACTATGCAGCCCTCCACAAGCTACACAGACCCAGCCCTGCACTGCTCTTGCTCCCAAATGAATAGCATTAAGCTCGGTAACTAAAAATAGTGGTTCTGGCCCCTCTGGCCCATTCCCACTGTAGAACTGTATTTCCCCAATGAAAAACATCTTCCAATTTCACCAGAGATTCTAGGCAAAAAAAAAAAAAAAAAGAAAGTATAGTTCCAAGGGGAAAAAATACGTATATACTTTGCCCTTTTTATTTTAATGGCCAAACATTGTAATGCTAGCTAAATAGAAATTCTTGTCTGTTAATAGGTTTCTTTAGTTTGTAATAAATAGGAATGCTAATGACTAAAATTTGGTATTTGGTATGCATTAGCTTTTGTGAGCTTTTCTTTACAGTCCTCATTGACATGCAATATGGCAAGCTTCCTTTGAAACATATTTATAAAATAACTACAGTATAATTAAACCAACAAAGCCATCTTTTAAGTAAGCTTAATAGCTCAGTTTTTTTTCACCTGGGTAAAATTTTATTTTAAAAAGAAAAATAGTTATGCTTCAACCCCACTGTATATTTTATTCTGTGCATCTAATATTTCCTTTGCATCTACAATCTATGCATATCTAATTCTTTTTGACAACTATGATTATTAATAAAGTGCTCATGAAAGATATGCTTCATAGCTTCTTCAACAAGAATAATGTTTTTTTTGTTAATGGAAATCGTAACATACCTTGACAGATACAATATATAAGGTCTGCTTTTTTCTTAATTGTTAATATTTCTGGGCTGAATACTCAAGAAGCGGATCAACAGATATGGCAGGTAATAATCAGAGTGGATGCTATTTTATACAATGTAACTAAAAATATTTTAATGATTTAAAAGCAAGAGATAAATAAAAGCAATTATGTTTAATTTTGCTTTCGGTGTGCGAACAATTTTTGGTTGTTGTTGCTGCAGTTGCCGGTGTGTTTAATAGAGGAGGAAGCTCTGAGCGCTGAGTAATCGGTACCGACGCGGCTCTGCCTTCTTGCAGCTGAAGGGTCCTGCAAGCCGCCCTTTCTCTGCTCTCAGCGGTTTCAACGTCCCTCCTAGAGACGCAGGGCCCGGGCTGAATGCTAATTCATAAAACACAGTGGTTCAAGTTCACCAAGTTTTCCTCAATTTTGCAAACTGTTCCTCTTTCGCTATGTCTCAAGATTTAAGACCACGCGATTTGCCAAAAGAAAAAACTCAAAAAGACACCAGGCGCCGACGGGAGCAAGTGGAGCAGGGTCTGGTGTTCGCCCGCCCCCGGACTCCTGCCCACCCGGCTCTGCCCCACGCGCCTTGGTCCTTCTTTCCTCAGACTCCGTCCTCTCTGCCCCGGGCCTGCCAGGCCCCCAACTCCCCCCCCCCCCCCCCCC